>JAYXIM010050390.1:0-197070 GCA_037575425.1 Anastrepha fraterculus | reverse complement strand
TCTTAAAAGGAGCAAAAAATGAAATTTTCACATTCCAAATATCAAATTTTATAAGAATCAAAACATTTTCTTTAACACTAAAAACTTCTCAGAGTGACCTTTTTGACGTGATAACGTCTTATAATTCGATTTAGCCGGCTGCACGCACGAAAAAATGTGTCGTTACCTTGCTCATTCGTCGTTACCTTGCTCATGGTCGTTACCTTGCATGAACTGCAAGCGAAAGCGCGGAACGAACGACAAAGAGCACAACGTTCGGCAACGTTCAACATCTTGCTCGTATGGTAATATTTACCACATACCTTATAAAATATGTTTTATACTAATACAGGGTGACCGATGAATTTTGCTACATTAAGAAACTCAAATAACTTTTTTTTTAGTGTATGGAATTCATTTATTTTATTTTCAAGTTGAAGGTCATTAAATTTTATTAAATGTAGCTTAACTAGTTTTAAAAATAATTGAATTTAAATGCCCCCATGCTCGTTGACACAAGTGCGGCATCTTAGTAAAAAGTTGTTCATTGCTGCTTTGAGAGTTGCGACAGGAATAGCCGCAATTGTTGCCGGAATGGATTGTTTTAGTTCATCCAAATTTGTTGGCTTTGTTTTATAAACTTCTTGTTTACATAAACCCCACAAGAAAAATTCAGGTGCAGTAAGGTCAGGCGACCTGGGGGGGCAACGAAATTCGGAGTTTCTTGAAATCAGTTTATTGGGAAATTTTCGTCGCAACTCTGTCATAACAGTCTGGGCTATGTGAGATGTTGCCCCATCTTGTTGAAACCTCACAGAGTTGAAAGGAATTCTCTTTCGGCGTAGTTCTGGATAGAAAAATTCTTTCAGCATTTTCAAATAACGGTATCCAGTAACCGTAACGGTGTGACCATTTTCTTCAAAAAAATAAGGCCCGACAATACAGCGTGAAGAAACCGCACACCACACAGTCACGCGAAGAGGATGCAATTCCGTCTCGTGGAGTATCTGTGGGTTAGAAGTACTCGATATTCGACAATTTTGTTTGTTCACATTGCCGTTTAAATCGAAATGGGCCTCATCAGACATGAAAAGGCAGTTTAACATGTTTTGGTCTTCTTTCACCATTTGCAGGATCTTCTGGCAAAATTCCAAGCGAATCGGCAAGTCTGCTGCATTCAGTTTGTTAACCATTTGAATTTTGTAGGGAAATAAGTCTAAATCTTTGTGCATTATTGTTTGCAAAGACTGTCGGCTGACACCAAGTTGAGCAGATAAGCTTCTTGTTGAAACCCTTGGATTGCTTTGTATAGCTGCAGCTACAGCAGCGATCGTTTCCTCCGTCCGAACTGGTGGGTTTCGATGATAAGGCCTTCTTGCGACTGTTCCTTGCTCAGCAAAATCATTCACCAGTCTCATTAGGGTCCATCTGCTCGGGGGATCGCCGCCAAACATCCGCCTGTACTCTCTCTGTACCAAAACTACGGACTCCAGTGCGTGATAGCGGCGGACTATCCAAATTCTTGTTTGCGTGTCCCAGTTATCCATTTTAATAAATTTTAAAGATCAATCTGCAAATTAAAACAAAAATGGAACAGATAACTTAAAAAGAAAAAAAGTTATTCAATTTTTTTTTGGTAGCGGCTTTCATCAGCCACCCTGTATATGTATATAAACATGCATATACATATACAATTTCGCGCAATTTTCAAAGAGAACAAATCTATATGTAAAGATGCATACAAGTCATATGGACATATTAAATGTACGAATCTATTCTGTACGCAAGCAAATGTAAGATAATGTGCTTGAACTGCAAGCGAGAGCGCGGAACGAACGACAAAGAGCACAATCGGCCCCCGCGTTCGGCAACGTTCGACATCTGGCTCTCTCCTACTTGAGTGAGCATATATATGTATGTGCATTTGTATATAAATTCACATATTTGTATTTGCATATGCATTCTTCCTGTGTGCATGGTAATGAACCATTTCTCTGTTGAGAATAGGACGATGATAGAAAAAGTAGGAAATGAAAGGGAGTGTTTCGAGTGTAAAGTGTCTTGAAAAAGGCAAATCGATGATGGTGCCTCTTAGTGTTGTTGACTTATTAACGTCTGATGCACAATCGAAATTGAAGATATCTTTCATGAATTTGATAAATGTTTCGTCATTTTTCACGTTTGTGTAAATGTAACTTGACTTATTCCATTGCGATTCCATTTACCTCCTCCTCTATATCCATACAAAATATCTATCAAACAAATAAAATTAAAATTTTGTTTTGAAAATTGCAACCATTCCATCAATATTTTCTTATGACGTTGTCACGTTAAACTATCGTCAGTAAACCGACTTTACAGACAACCTCTTATTTTTAACACTCTTTTGTTTAATAGGGGAAGTCGGGGTATTATTGGACACACTTTCATTTTGTACGAAAACTCGCAAAAAAAATTTTTTTCTAAAAATGCGAAAACTTAGTTTTAAAGTACGAGAAATAACCTTCATTTTGGTATGACAACTTGATCAAATGGTATGATATTGTACAGTTAATATCAGTTAGCGCAAAATATCGATTTTCGCGATTTTCAAAAATCTCGGGGAATTATTGGACAGTTCGTAAATTAATAGAAAACTTAAATTATTGTTCGAAAATTTTTATTTGAGAATGAAAATGAAAAAATAAGACTTAATTTACAAAATAAATTGAAATTTGACAAGAAATATTATTGTGGACCGCATTGAACACACGTAAATGCATTGGGGTTCTCTCCGGCGCAACTCAAGTGAACACCTCGATCAAAGGCGTATTTCGGCGGTTTTCCTTCTTGGGCATATTTTCCATGCAAATTATGCAGAAATCAATGTCTTCCTCATCGTCGGTTTCAGTAGAAGACGGTATTTTCTTCAGAGGAGTCTTAGGTTTTCCACGGCCTTTTAGTTTCTTTGTTGCTGGTGTGCTTTTTCGTTTCTTTGCTGCTGGTGTGTCGCCTTTCTCCGATAATCTCTCCTGTTTCTTCTTAGCCTTTTCACGTATTTCGGTTACACATTCTGGCGATGTCAAGACGGCCGATTTCATTGGCTTGCGACCACGGTTTGACTTCTTAACTGGCGTGCCAAGTTTCAGCGGACCTACCGATGTCAATGCAAGGCGGAGGTCTTTGACCGAAACCGCAGTGCTTGTCGATGGTTCGAATGTCATGATTTCTTCATGAGCTGCGGTTGATATTGAATCCCCAGACATAATGATTCGACGCTGATTATCGACATCTTCTTCATCATCGTCGCACGCATTTTCGCCACTCAACTTCGAAGCAACAAAGTCGATTTCCGTGAAGGCTTGCGGATTGAATGGAAAAATTCCTTTCAGCAAATTCTTCATCACATCAACATTATCAGCAGCAACGTCAATATTTGCCTTGTCAAAATTCGAAATGTGCCAAGCCAAAGTGCTTTTTGGAATGTTTTTCGCCTTTGCAGCTTGTCGAATGGAGTTCTTGTGCAATTTCACCAGCTTAATCGCCTCCAAAATATTGTCGAAATCAATCGTCTTTTCTTTCTTGGCATAATAACGCGGCATTCTGTCACAGAAAACTTTATATGTAAGTCTAAAATAATAATAGAAATTGACAAAAAACAAAAGCCCTGATAAAATTATGTATGAAAAAACACTTATACATATCAATCACACGAATTTATATTGTAAAACATCAAGAACTGAGTGTCCAATAAGAAAAGTCTGTGTCCCGAGAAAAGTGTCCAATAATTCCCCGAATGCTTACTTTTACAAAATGTCATAGTACAAAAAACACAATGCAAACTTCATGCATAGTTCCTTTATGCATCGGTGATTTAAGGTTACACGAATATAATAAATATACTTACCTGAATTAATACGTTGAAAACAGCAGTCAAAATAAATATAATACTTAGTGCAAAAAAAAATTTCACAGTGTCGAATTTTTCTACTCTTTGACAGCGCTGAATCTGCGTGTCTAAACAGGTCGACTGCCTAATAAAAAGTGAGCTGATTACGATATAAGTGCATGGCTATTGGTTGATACCTCTAGCGTTACGGGGAGGAAAGATACCGAGCTGTCCAACAATTCCCCGTGTCCAAGAATACCCCCTTTTTTTAACTTACAGTTTCGGTAGTTTTAAATTAAAAAAAGGAAACAAACACCAAACTTAAAAATTTTCGCATTGTGGGTACAAAAGCAAAAAATGTATTGCGTAGAGCAAATGGTTGGCAACACTGCACAACTTAGCTAATGCGACGTCACGCACTCTCTGATGGACGCAATCCTATTTCTATCATTCTTGTAATCATCTTCATTATACACCCCGCACCCACTCCTAAAATGCTCCATTGAAATTTGTCATTTTTCAAAACAGTGCGGGTAGTTTTCCCTTGCCAGTTCTTTCAGGATATGTACCGCTTTCTATTTTACAGCTTTAGAGGACACAAATCTTACCTGTTTTAAAGCAGATTTATCCCTAATCAACAAATAACGTGGATGGTCATTGTTGTTGTTATTGCTGCAGCAGTTCACTAGGACCTGCCAGTGCGGCGTAGTCACCGATCGTCATCGTCTAACTCGACTAACATTATGTTTCGACAGCTTGGTTGCAGAGGTAGAGAGGTGTAAGGTGAGTGGGCTTAAAAGGGCATATGAATAGGTTGATAATATCGTGCGGTGTACCTTCACATGGCGAACATATGTATATTGAAAATGGATAGGTAGGATTTAAACCTGCTGTAATATCCCGATCGGAATTGCGCCAAAGTCACAAGGGTCTCGCAGGGCAGCTGAAGCTCTTCGTCTGGAATGTGTGTGAGGGAGTCGAGTCTAACACTGCGGTGCTGTGCGATACCTAGGAATAACAGTTCATCTATTTCGGGAGTAGATAACACTATGAAACTATTTTAGTGTTTTTTATTTATGGCCTCAAATGGTAGTTTCCAATACATAGTAGTCAAACACTTATAGAATTTAAACTTATCTCATCACAATTCTTACAGCTGACGTTGGCTGATGTTTGGGGGCATGCGTACTTTCATCTATAGCAACGCCAGTTTCGTTATTCATTAGTTACACCTCGTATATATAGTGCATATATTCCGTGACATCCTGTTGCTTTGCCATATAATCAAAAACCGCTGCTGCTTCCTATATAGATTTAGTTTGTCGCATGTATTCCCATATGCCATTACGTTTAAGTGGTTTGTGCTATGCCAAAATGCTCATGTATGTGCTATGTTTGTATATGTTTAGTATGCGTACGCACGCATATGCATGCTTGGTTTGGTGGTGGTACAGAAAGTTTGTTTTGCAATTTGCCAATTTCTAATTATATCGAAACTTGTCGTTTCAAGGTCTGCGAACTTCTTTCAATGGCATCACAAATGTGTGGGAGGGTAAATGCAAAGCATAAAACTCAACCTTCGACCGGTCTCTGGAGAATGGGTTGATGTGTGATGGGTGGTGAGGCTTATTTTTCCACTCCTGTTTTTTGTACTAACATTTCTCTCTCCCTCTCTCTCTCGCTCTCTCCCTCTCTCTCTCGTTCCCTCGCTCCCACCGCAACGTGATACTATTTTAGCCTCTTTCAACTGGTCCTTCGATTTCCATGCAACTTTTCTGACATTTAGTTGTTGTCCAATGTGTCCAAGTTCTTACAGCCTGCTGCATTATTACTACACGTTCCGTCTTAAGTGGCCAACTATGTACAGCCAAGTCGCCTTGCTTGTGTTAATCCTTGGTAAACCTTCAACTTTAGACTTACTTTCTTCTGCACTTGTTTGCTTGCACACTTTGCACTTTTGACTGTTACCACCAAGCCAGCTGCGTCGACCCTGCATGGCTACTCCGCTTGACGTGCGGCTTTCGATTTACAGCAACGCCTTTTCACTGTAACGCCTCACAAATTAGCCAACAACTCGCAGACTGCATTATGTTACTCTATTTATTCTGTGTGCGCGTGTGTGTGTGCTTTAGTGCATGTCGCTTAGATTCATTTAATAAATTTGATTAGTAAAATTTTCTTGATTTAATTTCGACCAATTTCGTTTCTTTATTTATTAAGTTATTTATTCAGGCACCACCACATGTGGTTTCAGCCATTATTCCATGCCAGCAAGTACTCCATTTGCTGTAAGAGGGGACAAGACTTTTATTTTGTTTGTCAACCCCCTCATTCATATTACATATATTTGGCTAAATTATGTTGTGTTACCATGAAAATTGTGACCCCATCGACTCGCTAAAAGCAACTACGTGCTGGGACTGTTGATTTCTTTTGATGATGATAAATTAAATCGCATGAAATTTTGGGGCCAAATGTAAGCTTGCTGAGATTTTGTTGATGCTTTTACTACATTTGATAGCGATATGGAACGTTTGCATATGAATGTAAAAAAAAGAGCATATATTTGTATGCAAGTAGGGGTGAAATTCGCGACTTTGATGACCTGAATTGAGATGTGTGAAGTATTTTCTTCTATAGTTTTTTTAAGTATACAAGGTGACGCTAAATTAATGATCGGTTTTTTTTTAATTTTTTTACTAAAAAAAACTTAGTAAAAAAATTATGCAATGGAGCACGTAATGGTCCAAAAAAAGATTTCCAAACTAAAAAAAGGTAGTAAAAAAATTATTTAAAAAAAAATGGTTTTGAGTGTTGGAACATTTTTTTTTGACCTTTACGTGCTCCATTGCATAATTTTTTTACTAAGTTTTTTTTTAGTAAAAAAATTAAAAAAAAACCGATCATTAATTTAGCGTCACCTTGTATACTTGAAAAAACTATAGAAGAAAATACTCCATTGCATAGTTTTTTTTACATGCAAATATATGTTAGTAAAAAAAGTTAGTAAAAAAATATTAAAAAAAAATGATTTTGAGTATTGGAAATCTTTTTCTGGACCTTTACGCGCTCCATTGCAGCTGTCTAGTTCACAAGTGCGAAATATGATTGTCGTCAGACGTCGTTTGCTAAAATTATAAATAAATTGTGTGTCACCTTGTACTTGTTTATACGATTTCAAAGCTGTTTTGATAGTTTTCTAGCCAAACATTATTTCGAAATATAATTTCAACATCTGTTGCTCATACGACGATTAATATCAAATCTCAAATCGTAAATTTTTATTTACATTTTTTTTTTCCTATATAAAACTTATGTTTTTAAATAAAAAGAGAATATCGATATTTATAAATGTGTGTCATGTGAGCACTTCTGTAGCGATCAATTCTTTGGAGCTAATTTCCCATCACTCTCAGATACTCGTACTAGCTCCTTTCCAAATAAATATTTTTACTAATACTAAGTCTTAAAATACAGTTATAAAATAACATAAGATGTGTTAAAATTTTTAGATCAACAAATTTAAAAGTTTTCTCAGAAAAAATTCGAGAAAATTCGCTTTTCTTCTCGTCCTTCTAACTGTATATAACCCCTTAAGAGCTATTTTGTAATCGACGAATTATGTAGCTAGGCAGCGCGTGTTCGAGTTGGGTTTCTTCATGCATAGAGAAGTTAGTTATCTACAGCTTTTCGGACAGGTGCGTTCATATTTGGCCCTGAAATTTAGTTTGCTACTGGTTGCGTGTCAGTTGAAAGTTGAAGGGACTCTACAGGCTAAGCAAACAACTACAACTCTAAAATGATGGGTGTCTAATAGGGTGGTTCGAATTCCAACAAATTTTTCAAATCAAATTCTAATAGTGCGGAAAAGTTGCTATGGAGTAACACAAGTATTTTGGTAAAAAAAAAATTGAAATCGGTTAATATCTTCTGTTCGCGCAATTCACTTAAAGCTTTGAAAATTTTGTCGAAAATAGTGCATTTTCTGAACTTTTTGAAAGTAAGATTTAATTGTTATTTTTTATTAATATT
Organism: Anastrepha fraterculus; assembly: GCA_037575425.1. NCBI lineage: Eukaryota > Metazoa > Arthropoda > Insecta > Diptera > Tephritidae > Anastrepha > Anastrepha fraterculus. The sequence continues at coordinate 189,191 of JAYXIM010050390.1, read as the reverse complement.
TTGTTACTTATGCTGTCAGATTGTTAGTTTTTTCATAATAATTAACTTTATGTTGTTTGAGACAATTATTTTTTAAGATCCAGTGGAGGTGAAAGAGTGAGACTGTGACTCTTGTACGCGATATTCAAAAGTCAAATAATATTGACTTTTACTGGCACTTTTTACGAATTATTACCAAGCTATATCACTTTCTTTAATTGTTATTCAGTAGTTGTAGTATATTTACTTTTGCTTAAAATTAGTGAAAAAACAAAAAAACCCCGGTTTCATATTTCTCGGAAAGATCATGTTTGTCCAATATTTGGCGCTCCTAAGGATTTTTCTTTAAGAAATCTGCCCTCTTATGCTTACGTTATTCTTTGTTGTTTTGAACAAAGATACGTAATGTCATCATCAAAAGAATTACCTTCACAGAAAATTGCTTTTTCAGAAATAGCGAATGTGGTAGCTCAGAAAATTAAGATGCTTTATATGACAGCATCTATCCCTACAGTTTCTCAAACCAGGGTTGAACAAATGATCACTGCATATCATGCAAAATATTGGAAAAAAAGAAAGTCTTACAAAAGAGATAAAGAAAATCCTAAGTTTCAGAAAGCTCATGAAATATTCAAGACCGAAGCAGAGAAAATTTTTGACATTTCTTCATGCAAATGTCAAATGACTGTAACTGCGGTAAACCTTTGTCATTATGTATTTGTCCAAACCCTATTTCTATTGACTGTGGATGTGAAAAAGATCGTAAAATTCCTGTCATAGAACGTAAATTTCTTTTCGATCAAAGAACTGCCAGAGTCGGAAAGATTGGTTCTATAGATGTACTTGGAACTGCAAAACTTACTCGTCGAGCTGAAAGAAATGAAAAAACGAAACATAAAATGACATCCTCTAGTACTTACACTTCTTCTGTTGACAATGCCAAAAGTTTTTCAGATGATTTGGATGACAACATTGAAGAGTTCGTTGAGAATCGTTCGCCTGAAGTACAAGAACATGTCAAAGATCCAACATTCGCTCTCAGCCCATCAACATCATACCTTCAAAAGCCTTCTACCTCACAAATGCGCATTAATCTTCCTGAAACTGCAGTAATTAGTGACCGATTTGGTGTTTCGGAAAGAGCAACCGCCGCAATTGCGACGTCAGTTCTGAAAGACCTACAAATCGTTACTGATACAGACTTGACTTTTGTTATAGATAAAAATAAAATCAGAAGGGAGAAATCTAAAATCAGAAAAGCCTTGCAACAGGAACCTAAAACTATGTCCGAAGCCCTTACATCCCTTCATTTTGATGGGAGAAAAGATGAGACCTTATACCAGGAGGAAGTAGGCTATAAGCGTTATCGCAAAACACGCAAGGAAGAACATGTCTCTATTATAATGGAACCTGGTTCTCAATATATAACTCATGTAACGCCTATTTCTGGTACAAGCAAAGGTATCACTGAAAGTATGATATCTCACTTAAATGAAATGGAATTTGATTTTAGTGAACTTCTCCTACATAGTTGGTTGTGATGGCACAGCAACTAATACAGGCTGGAGAGGTGGTATTATTAGGCGTATTGAATTATACTTGAACAGACCAATTCAGTGGAATATATGCTTGCTTCATGCAAATGAATTACCTTTGCGACACGTATTTCAACATTTTGATGGAAAAACAAGTGGACGGAATTCATTTTCAGGTACAATCGGAAAACAACTTCAGGGCGTTGAACACTTGCCTGTTGTTAATTTCAATAAAATTGAGTGTGATTTAGTACAAGTCACATGCAGAGACAATTTGAGTAAAGATCAAAAATATCTTTACGACATTGGGCAAGCTATTTATTTAGGTAATTGTTCATCTGATCTGTCTCTGCGAGACCCAGGAAAACTCTCCCACGCGCGTTGGCTCACTCTAGGAAACAGAACGTTGAGATTATACATCTCAAGTGAAGACCCTTCTGAAAACTTAGTTCACATAGTTACATTTATAATGAAAGTGTATTTACCTATGTGGCTTCAAATAAAACTGAACGATTCAATTGCAGATGGTGCGAGACATGTCTTCACTATGATTAAAAATTCTCGGTACTTACCAGAACATCTTCTGAGAGTAGTTGATCCTGTGATACAACACAATGCTTATTTCGCGCATCCTGAAAATTTGCTTTTATCTATGGTCACAGATGAAAATCGGAATGTACGTAAGATTGGGGTACAAAGGATTTTAAAAGCCAGAAAGACAACTTCTACTGCGAAGAATTCGGTGCGCTCATTCATTTTGCCAAAACTGAACTTTAATGCCACTAATTACTATGAAATGATCGACTGGTCTTCTACAATACTATCACCTCCTCCAGTACTAAGAAATGTCTTAAATGCAGATCTGTTATCTTCCATTGATAACCAACCATCTATCTCTCAATGGAACTTGTCAAGCTTTCCATGCCACACTCAAGCGGTAGAGCGAACTGTTAAGCTTGTCACTGAAGCGTCGAACAAGGTATGTGGTTATCAAAATAGGGATGGTCCCATACGGTCAACTTTATTTTCTCGTTCTAGTTTGCCTAAATTTGATCACAAATCCCAGTTTGTAATTAACGCATTAAGAGAGTTCACTGTACAAATCTTCACGATCGTAAATTTTTTTAATGATAGTAGCAAACAAAAAATTTAAAAAACAAAAAAACAAAATATTAAAAAAAACAAAAAAAACAAAATATTAAAAAAAAACAAAAAAAAATTATAAAATATAAAACAAACAAAAAAACATAAAATATTAAAAAAAAACAAAAAAAAAAATTATAAAATATAAAAAAAAAAACAAAAAAAAAAGTGGGATCAGTGGGTGGGATTTTCACCACGTCCTCGTCGTTGATCCTGGGGAAAGCTAAGCGTGAAAAGCCGTATAGAATGCATGAATAAACTGTTTAAATACAAACTAATTCTTATAAATAATTAAATTTAAACATAATAATAAGTAAAACTTTGGAAAACGACATTTAAAACATAATTCTAAAAAAATTAGGAAATATGCATTTTTCGACAAAATTTTCAAAACTTTAAATGAGTTGCGCGGACAGAAGATATTAACCGATTTCAATTTTTTTTTTACCAATAGCAACTTTTTACTCCATAGCAACTTTTCCGCACTATTAGAATTTGATTTGAAAAATTTGTTGGAATTCGAACCACCCTAGTGTCTAATTGTCTGGGCATTGTAGAATAATTTTAATATTTAAGTTTTTGTTGAGGCTCAGTATTGTGTCAAGTTTGGACCCTAACACTGGTAGATGTTTGAGAATGAGTGGTAATTTGCTCCTCATACCTGATTCAGCGTGTCTAGGTTAGGTTAGGTTAGCCAGGTTGCATGTCCAAGACAAGACACTTGTTGGCCCTAAGGCCGATTGTGCTACCTGCATTTGATTTTCAGACCCTAACAAAGTTGCTTAAATCACTTGGATCTTTTTAATAAGGTAACTAGTCCCTCCAGTGAGACATTTTTCTCGGGTCTTCTCATGTTTCTCAGGTCTCATTTCCAAGGTCTTCAAGGAAATAATCGCCAAGATATTTGTCACGGCTTTTTTGAAGTGTAGGGCATTCACAGAGTAGGGCATTGTACCGACTTAATTTATTCTTCATCTCCACAACTCCTGCAGAAGTCATTGCGAGGTGCATCCACGACAGTCGGTTCTACGTTACCGGAACGATCCGGATTTATATCTGGCCAAGGACTGTCACTACAGCAGCATTCCCCGCACATGTATGGGAATGTTTATGCTGCTACAACAACAACAAGGTGCATCCATTCTACTGGCTAAGGTGCCAATAGTGGAGTGACCCGTTATAACACCTGTTAGGACGCTGGTAGGTGATCTGGCGAATCCAGGCAGACATTTTTTTCCTTTAAAGATTCAGTTTTGGCCAGACCGCTTTGGAGATCCCACACTTTGTAGTCAGAGACCTCCTTTTATTGGACTAAGACTCTAAGAATTTTGAATAATTTTTCATGGACGTTCGTGTGTCTTTCAAAAATCTTTCCTATATTCCCACGAAAAAATTTGTTTGTGACAACTTAGATGAAATCAGCAGGGTCAGAAATCACGTAAATTCATTATATCGCTTCATGGATTTTTTTCATATAAAAATTATGGCACAAACTCTCGCTAGTCGGCATAATTATAAAAATAAATAGTAAGTGATTTTTTCTCTTTTGAAATTTTATAGTTTCACGGGTGTTAAATAATTTGGTTTGTCAATAAGAAATAATTGCAGCAATATACATATTCTCCAAATGCCACTGACTAACCAATACTGGCCAACGACTCGCGTATGCATTGATTTTTCAAATTCAGTGTTATTACTTTTTTAAATTTGTAAATAAAAAGAAATATTGTTAATAGAAAATATTGATGTTCAATTTGTACAAAATTTATAGTAAACATTTTTACGACAAAAAAATCGTTTTAAACTTTAAGTTAAGCTCCGTTGCGCCAAAAGTGAATTTGGCTGATTTCAGCTGAATTTTTACACCTCTTTAAATTTTATGTCACATAAAAGTAAATGCAGTTTTTTACGTCACACCAAAAATGTGGTTACAGTCAGCGGTTAAAGCAGAAAAAATTCAAAATGTGGCTGTGCTATACATATACATGTACATATGTACGCACATTAAGGTGCCTCACCAAAAAAAAAGTTGCGGAATTATAAAATTTATTAGATTTAAGAAATTTCGGTAAAATATTTAGGAAAAATATTAAAATTTACATAATCTGAACCGAAAATACCTGAAAATACATCCAAAAACGGAGATTTTTATAAATAAAATTAGGTTTAAAAATATTTTTAAAACTATTTTTTAAATATTTCAAAATATTTATTTAAATATAGGGTGTTTTTTTTAGAGGTTAGGTTTTCAAATTGGCACTACTTTTTTCGTAGATGGTCTTTTTGACAGCTGTCACTTGATTTATGCTCAGTTTGGTTTGCCATTTCATAATGAATAGACTTACACCTGAACAACGTTTGCAAATCGTGCAAATTTATTACGCAAATAATGGTTCGGTTCGCGCGACGCATTGAAGAAAATTTTGTTCAGCGATGAAGCTCACTTTTGATTGAATGGGTATCATTTTTAAAACATAATGGCAAACCCTTATCTTTATAATAAAGCTAAATTCTTGGCCATAACATTAAATTATATACGTTTTATTTCATCTTGAAAACCTAACCTCTAAAAAAACACCCTATATTTAAAGAATAAAAATACAAAATATCTAAAAATATTTAAAAAATAAAAATATTTAAAAAATAAAAATATTTAAAAAATAAAAATATTTAAAAGGTAATAATATTTAAAAAGTAAATATTTAAAAAATAAAAATATTTAAAAAATAAAAATATTTAAAAAATAAAAACTTTTAAAAAATAAAAATATTTAAAAAATAAAAATACTTAAAAACTAAAAATATTTAAAAAAAATTTTAAAATATTTTGAAATATTTTCATAATTTTTTTCCAAAAAATCACCTCAGCTTATAGAAGGGTTTATGTTTGTTGTTCTTGTATCAGCATAAACAGTTCTCATACATGTAGAGATAGTCCTTGGTCGGATATAAATTCCGGTCGTTCCGGTAAGGTAGAGCTAACGACTGTTGCGAGAACGAAAAGTTTATGCTTAAAAGGTCTGCCCCAAAATTTTAAAAAGCAATTAAAATAATGACATTTTTTAAAGTATTTTCGAATCGATCCATCTCTCAGAATTTCTAGTATTTTTTTCGAAATATTTTGGCGTACATCTTATTGTAAGTCTGCCAAAGATTTTAAAAAGGAATCAAAATAATGACATTTTTAAAGTACTTTGAAATCAGTCCAGCTAACGGAAATAATATATTTTCCAAATATTTTTTTGGCGTAAATCTTATTGTAAGTCTGCCTGAAATTTTTAAAATAGAATCAAAATAATGACATTTTTTACATGGCGTAAGTCCTATTATATAATAAATTTTATAGTTTCATTCAAAACCAGTACCGATGTGGATTTTTTTCTTTCCTTTTTTGTTGTTGTTTTGTATGCAGAGTGCGCCCCCTAATGTTACATATCTGTGTGTGTGTCTCTTCAATATGCACGAATATCCACCGCATGCCCATCGGTCTGCAAAGTTAATGCGCCAAACCGGCGTGCGTGTTCTAAATACCCGCTCCTTGCCTGACTTCGGCTCATTCCTTTTTGGCGCAACCAGCTTATAACCGCTTCATAAACATTTTCACTGTCTGCGGTTTTTATTATGCAGCTCATCCGGTATTTTTGCTACTCTTTCATTCCCATATCTGCTCCAGTTTCCTATTTAAAAGTTCTCCACTTACATTTCACCCCACCTCTGCTCCGATATTACATTCAAACACTGGATTTTTGCACTCCCTCTGCTTCTTTACTTCTGTAGTTATTTGTTCACCTGTATGACCGTCTGTCTGTGTGTCTGTCATTTTAATGGTGTTAAATTTGTCTGTTAGCCGCCATTGTCGATAAAATGAACTCATAAAAGTTGGACTTTTTGACTGCCACTATGTGCCTGCCGTTACTATTTATTTTCCACCCTTTTTTTATGTTTTTATTTCACTATTTGTTGTTGCATATATTTTGATGCTTTACAAATTTTTGCCCATCTTAACAGTCAGTCAATAACGTTTTTATTATTAGTTTGGATTTCGTGCACAGAAGATGTCATTTTCTCGTCTTTCGTCTTTGTTAGATTGATGGTTGTTGTTGTTGTCGCCATGGGTTATGAATATGGGCGCAAGTTATGTCTACCGCTCAAAATTCTTGGTAACCGTTGTTTGTTATCGATCATTTCGCATTTACGGCTACGATTGGACTGCTTATGCTGTCATTTGGAAATATTTCTCGAAAAAAAATTGAAACAAAACTGGCGCCATCTTTTTAATGACTTAGTGAGTTGGAAGTTACATCCCTAGTTGACTTCCGGTGAAAGCTTGGTGATATTCAGTTCAGTGGAAGCGAAATTATTGCGTCTAAAGTGTCAGTATGTTTATGTCAGCGGTACAAAAATGATCGGTAAAACGTTTATCCAATCATTTGAATTGATGAAAAAAGTGTATGCCGCTGATTGTCTATCTCATGCCAGAGTTCATGAGTGGTTTACACCTTTCAGAGATGGTTGTGAGGACATAAAGACAATGAACATACGGGCCCAAAATCAGTAATCACCGAAAAGTCCATCGAAATTGTTCGTAAATTTATCAAGAATGAACCGAAATCATCGTTGAAATTCATGGAATCGGAGTTGAATAGCTCCAAAACATCGATTTATGGCATTTTAACTAATCATTTGGACTTAAGAGCTTAATTGAGGACCAAAATTTGCTCAGAATTCAACATTCGAAAGACCTCATTAAAGAGGCGAGAAAAGACGAGAACTTCCTTTACGACATTGTAACTGCTGCTGAAACGTGGTGTTTCTAACATAAACCTGAAACTAAGCGTCAAAGTGTCGAATGGAAGGCCCCAGACGAGCCACCACCCAAAAAATCGCGTTTGGAGAAGTCAAAAATCAAGTCGATGCTCATTTGTTTTTACGATTCCAGGGGAATTGTCAACAAGGAGTTCGTGCTAATGGACCAAACCGTCAATGTAATTTTCTACCTTGGCGTTTTGAAGTGTTTTTTGCATCGCAGTCGTCGACTTCGCCCTGAATACCGCGAAGAAGGAAGCTGGTGCTTATTGCATGAAAATGCACCATCTCATCGCTCCACTCTTGTGACTGATTTTTTGACTAGAAATCGCATTTGAACCCTCAAGCACTCACCGTATTCGCCTGATATGGCTCCCTTTGACTTCTACGTCTTCGGAAAATTGCATTTGGCAATGAAAGGAAAACGTTTTGACTTGTACCGACATCCTGAATGACATTCCGGTCAATGACCTGAAGCACTCTTTCGAAAAGCTTTTGGATCATGCAAAACAGTGTATCGAGGCCAGAGGGGACTATTTTGAATAAATAAACTCGAAGTTATCAGAACAAAGCTCCTGTCGTTTCTATTTTAGCTCAAGACTCACTTATTTTGGACTTCACTTTGTATAAGGCTCTCGTCATCCTCGTCCTAACGTATGGCGCAGTAGCCTGGACGATGACAATATACGATGAGACGTCCCTTAGAGTGTTTGAGAGAAAGATTATGCGGCAGATTTTTGGACCGTTGACGACGGCGATAGACTTAGCGCGGCGAACAAAGATCCAGCATGTCGTTCAAATGGAAACAAACGTTCCGGCTCTGGAAGAATTCGCTGCGGTGCTAGCCTCCTCTACGTTGGAAAGATCAGGTGGAAGACTTGGCTTCACTTTGTGATTCTAACTGGGCGCTCTTTGTTAAACTCAATCAATATCGCGTAAGCGGTTGTCGCTCCAATCAAGAAGAGAAGAACGGCAGATGTTTTTTATGAAGAGCTTTTTCATGCCAGAAATACGCTCGGAGGTTTGCCATTACCTACCGAGGGGTGACTGCTATTAGAAAAAAACTTTTTCTATCATTTTGCTGTTTCATGCACGGAGATTCGAATCTACGCACTCTCGAACGGTAGTCGTGCACCAACGCATTCGGGTACGGCGGCAACAACCATTGGTACCCTTAAATTTTGTGATCCCATCCTTCCCTATAAATTCTGTCTCGTTTTAATTAACCTGAAGTCTCTTGAAGGCAGAAGGACTATCCTTCCCTCCCTCTGTCTTGTGTGGTTGGCGTGATAGAGTGCAAATTAATTAATAAATTAATTTTTCTTACCATACATTAAGGCACTCCATCATTTATGATATGCATATTTTGCGCTGAGTATTCAAAATCTCTAAAACGCTCAAAAATATTTAATCTTCGCCGTTGTTGCAAACTGCTCCACATTTATTTCATAGCGAACCTGCAATGGCAGACTAAATCTAACGCCGCTACGAAATCACTTTCATGCGCCAATGAAAGGGTGAGTAAAATGTCTAAGTACTTAACCAAAGTAAATACGATTTAAAACATTTCAAAGATTCAATTTAAGTGCATAATAAAATGTAACTTAACAAATGGGTAAACAACAGAATAATGATTCTAACAAGAAGCAACACGAAACCAGAGACAACAAAATCGGCGATATGAGGTGAACTGGTGTGAGAATTGTATGAGCGCGCGAGTGAAATTTCTGCCGTCTCAAGAAGAAGGGAGAGTCTGTGCGTGCGCGCGGAATAAGTTGAAAAGTTACAAGAAGGAGATAACAGACAATTGTGTGCCGGAGACCATAGAACAGGAATAGGATGTCAGTTAACGTCTTGAGTACTTCCATCAAGTCACGCTGGCCGGCAACTTGGTATTCAAACGACCAGACAACCAGGCAACCAGACAGTCTGTCAACCAGACTAGCCGTTTGGTTATTCAGTCATAGAATTGAGTAAATAATAAAAGCGTGGCGAATTGATGTAATTAATTAAATTAGAGGAAACATAAAAACCCTTTTGATTGTCAATTTGAAAGCGTTAGTAAAGTCATTAGGACGGAATAAAGGTTTCTGAATGCCATAGACATGGCTGAGCTGTTGCGGGCTGCAGCGGCCACGGCAACGGCAACGGCAACGGCAGGCGATGTGGCTACCGACACAATTCAATGTAGTTATTTGTGAGGATGAGCATTCCAACACTTAAGGGATATACTCTGTAACACAGACACACACACACTCACAACGATTTCTTTCTGGATTGGGTGTCTGCCGTTTTGTGGTTTGTAGCACAATTGTTGCTTGTCTCGCTCGAGCATTCGCCCACACTAGGGAGTTACTTCACTCCAAGCGCTAAATGCTGTGGAAAATCAGGGACGCGACACTTAAAACAATATTTTGTGATGGCAAAAATGGCAGAGAAAATTGAAAACGAAATCGCTGAAGAATGGACAAATGCCAAACGCCATGGATTTGTGGCAATTAAAGTACACCCAACGCTACTGCACCAAATTAATTCACTTTTAAATGCGGCCCCACCCAAAGCGGCATTTGGCCAAAAGAAATTTGTGCAAAATTGTACCCGAATGCGTTGTGGCGAGAGCGAAACTTTTGCCCTTAAAAAAAGAAAATGAATGTCGGATCTGTGTTTAGTCTAAGTAAAAGCAAAAACTTGAGCAATAGCACCAATTGCCGTGCCAATTGAACCTGACACAGTTACACTTTGAGAGGCATTATTGCGTTTGCTTCTTGCTTTTCAATGCCACGAAATGGTTTGGTGGGCAGCCATCAAATCAAGGTGCGTTTATGTGATTTTTACCTGAAAATTCTTAAATAATTTTTATGTTGGTTTTCTTTGTTTTTGGTTTTTGTTATTGTTTTTATTTCCAGGCGGCCGCCATAGCCTAATGGGTTGGTGCGTGACTACCATTCGGGTGTACGTAGGTTCGAATCTCCATGCATGAACATCAAATAATAGAAACTGTTTTTTCTACACGGTCCGGAACCACTTGAAGTTTAACCAACTTCAGACTGTTCGCGCAACTGTTGTACGGGCGTCAGCTGTTTATTAGTTGGCTAAATGACAGTCCAGAGTATTGTTTACAAGCCCGCAGAAGCATTTTGCCGAGAGTAAATGCGAAAAAGGAAAATCAGTACTCATTACAATGATACTGGTAGCACCGCGAAACGTCTTGGAGGCGGTCATCAAAAAACTGCAACGCCACGTGAAATGGTTCAAAAGTGAAGAAGCGACTCGAGCGAAATCCCCGACGAAGTGCCAATCAAGTAGCAAAAGAACTGAAAATATCTGGCCGTAGTGTCCGCCGCATGCTGAAAAATAATCTCAAAGTCAAGCCTTACAAGATCCAAAAGGCGAGTGATCTCACACCAAAGCAGCAACAACAAGTCAGACTTGAGAGAGCGAAGGAGAGAGAGAAAGAGAGCTTGGCCGAAAGCGGTCAATTTCCGAAATAATGTGTTTTTTTAACTAGACAACTTTTTAAATTGAGCAATTCGTAAACTCCCAAAACACTGGGGTTTATTTGACCGACCGAGAGAGAATTTGAGTCATCGATTGGCCATCAAAAGGCAGCACCCGCCACAAGTAAATGCTTTAGGCCGCTGTAATCGCAGATTGGCGCACTACAATAATTTTCATCGAGCTTGGCGTCAAGATAAATGCAAAATATTATCGGGAAAGTATTCTGGAGGTTGCTTTGAACCCGTTGGGAGACAAACATTTCGGTGGCAACCATGGCAGGCTCGAGTGAACCAAGGATGGCTAAAAAACAATGTACCGAACTTCATAACGTCCACACAATGGCACTCAAATTCAGCAGACGCGAATCCGATGGATTATTCTCTGTGAGCCATTTTGTAGAGCGAGGACCGAACCGTAGTCAAGGCAAGAGGTGGTCATATCGAGCAAAAGTAAATGGATTCTTAATTTTGTATTATTTTCACACATTTTTTTTACTATGAATTGGATAAAAGTAATTTTCCAAACTAAATTTATGGCCTTTTGAATTGGTTACACTTCGAGTACCGGACCCTGTAATAGCGGTCGCGCTTCGGCAGGCCATGCCAAACCTCTGAGAGCTTTTCTGCCATGAAAAACTCCTCATAAAAAAACATTTGCCACTCGTCGTCGGCTTAAAACTGTAGGTTTCTCCATTTGTGGAAAAACAGCGAGGCACGCGCCACAAATAGGAGGAGGAGCTCGGCTAACCGCCTAACGGAAGTGTACGCGCCTATTATTGCTTTTTTTACTTATTTTTTTAATTGTTTTTTGTTTTTTCAAATATAAATTTCACAAATTTTTTTTTGCTATCCAATCTCTCTCCCGCTGCTATGTCCAAATTGACCTGACACAATTTTGAGTTCGACATTTTGTTGGCACTCAATGCGTTGCCAAACGATTTTCAACGCCACCGCTTGCTCTAATTGGCTTAGGCAATTGGCCGGCTTCTTTTTTACTCGCTTTATGCCATAGCCAACATAACCGCCAGCATCCCAATTTTGTTGCCAATATTCGTATTAAAGTGCAGGCATGTTTAGCGGTTGTTGTTGTTGTTTCTGCTGTTACCATTTCGCATTCGGTCACATTTGTTTGTTATGGTTTTGTAATTACCGTTGGTCATTACATATATTTGACATCCCGCGCCCAACATGTCGCATATCGGTTTTGATTTTTGTTTGTGCCCTGTTGTTGTTGTTACTTTGTTTGTGCCTTGTTGTTGTCAAGGTTGTTTCGTGCCAACACTCAACTCCCAGGAGCTTAGTTTTGTGAACCCGTTTACTCATACATTGGCACGTAAATGTATAATCACGTGTGCGGTTTGCTTGGGTGAGGCCCGAAAAGGTGTGCATGAAAATGTGAATAAAATTGTTGACAGAATTTTGATAGCCGCGATTTGCAAATAATGCGGAAATAATGCTATTTAAATTTAATGGTTTGGTCGCGTTTCATATTATTGCAGAAATATTCTGAAGCGTCGAAATTAAAAGCTGCAATTAAATTTGGTTATCCCCCTAGGAATTATTTGCCGCGAAATTGTGTCATATTTACTGGGAAACTGGAATTTCAAATTTGGGTGGGTTAAAATCAAATTTTCATGTTAACTGTTGATCTCATGATAGTTGTTCTGATTGCTGATTCTTATCAAAAGGAAAATCGAAAAATCCACTCACTTCTGGGGCGTACAGTCGATCCTTCAAAACAACTCTATGTTAAATTCTCATAGAGAAAAATAGGATCTTTTGAATACTTTCGCCCAGAAGCTTCATTATAATTTTCGCCCATTTTTAAAGGAACTTTTATTGCTAGTTTATTTTTCCCCTGTTCACTCCGTTCGCCTCGGTAAGACTCAGTCTTGCGTGGATTTCGTTAGTCAGTTTTGGTTTCTCACAAGGTTCGGTGATAAGCCAGCCACTACCAGTCCTAAGTAGTGAGAGAATGCCCACCTGTTGTTGCTTAGGAACAAAGCCTTCTTACTGCTTGGAGCGCCATCTGTGTTTCACATTTTTCTGCCAAAAGTATCGTACAGATGGTTAAGTACTTCGCTAGTTTAGTGTGTCTGCGCTAGTACCGGGGTTGCCCGCTTCCTCTTGCTGGCGCAACTTATGCATTGTGTAAGTTTGTGTTTTTCTTTGTTTTTGCTTGTTTTAACAGCCACAATGCAAGTTATGCGCTGACTATTGTGCGGGAGTAAGGATGGAAAGGATAAGTTTTTGGGTTTGAGGAATGAGTGCTTCTTTGTTTTTTTTAGAAACAGGGAAAGTAGGTAAATTTGAAAAAGTGCGAGGACCTTGCGCTGCGTGGGATTCGAACCCACAACCTCTAGGATGGCAGGCTAGTGCACCTATGCTAGACTACCGAGGCCGCTTTGTTTGCTAGTTTACTTTTCCTTATATCTTAGTTTGAAGGCCACAGCCTGCTACTTCTTCTTTTTTTACAAGGAGGAAGCATCGAAAGCATGTTTCCTGTCAGTGACCCGAACTAAACCTACTACCGTCAATGTACCTACCCCCTCCCGGTACTACCGGTAAGTACATCTTCCGGCGGCGGTCGAGCACTAGGTTACGTCAGTTACTCTTCACATGCAGTCCGCCCAAAGTTGCATTTACTTTCATCTTGCCACAGTTTTGTTTATTTCCGAAGTAAACCACCCCAGTTGGGCCTGTCTACCCTCTCGCACCATACTCGTCTCACGACGACTTAAGAGATAGTTTCTTTGTCAGACAGTTCTACGTTACCGGAATTGCTCGGGTTTTTTCCGACCAAGGGCTGCCGCCTCAGTAAACTAGCCCTGCCTAGTGTACAGTACCTCACGTCTGTGTGCTTTAATACATCTTGTCAATCGCTGATTGCTAACAAAATCTTATCCCACGAGTACTTTGAAGTCATTTTGATGTTGACTATGTTTTCCGGTAATATCGTATCTCTGATAGTGTAGTTAAATACCGTCCGTTTGTTCAATAAGTTTTGCGGCTGGCTAAGAAAAACACAATTTTATGGTTTGAAATACGCTTTTTTATTCAGCGCAGTCTCCCTAAGCATCACTACACTTGTTCCAACGAGATTCCAATTTATGAATTCCATCCCTGAAGTGTGAAAGTTGGAAGGGCCGCAAAAATACGCTTCCACAGCTGTTATGACGTCATCATTTGATGAAAAAAGCTTTCCACGCATGCATTTTTTTAGGTTTGGAAATATGTGGAAGTTGCTAGGGGTCCATTCTGGGGAATACGGTGGATGCTCCAAAAACTCGATCTTTAATTCATGGATTTAAACCATTGTCAAAATGCTTTTGCTGTTGTAGGAGTAATACAAGCTCTGTCCGTGTAGTGTATATCACCGGTCGTCTTGGTCTAACTCATCTAAAGGCAGGCCCAGGAAACATGCTGTTTCGATAGGTTGGGTCCAGAGGGAGAGGGGTGTTAGATGAGTGGGTTTTGAGGCGCATGTAAAAATTTGGTTAGTGTCGTGCGGGGTGCCTTCACATGCCGGACATATGTTTGGTATGTCGTGGTTAATTCTGGATAAGTAGAAGTTTAACCTGCTACAATATTCAGAACGTAGTTGTGCCAAGGTTACGCGGGACTCACGGGGAAGCTTGAGCTCTTCTTCTGCTGTAGGTGCTGGTTGGACTCCGATTACGGCATTCGGTCGTCGGGAGCTTAAGAAGGTGGTGATGATCTACCGAAGAATGTCGTTTATTGTCTGTCTAAACACTGTCTGGTCCAGTAGATGTCTGCACGTTTTGTCCTGGATCTCGTCGGCTCGTCAAAATGCACTGGTGACCGGTGCATTGTCCTGATGAAAAATAAAAACTGGGGGGTTTTTACTATTTTTTTCCTTCAGCTGGTGTAAAAGGTTACAATAATATTCATAATTTATTGTTTTACCAGTTTGCAGGTAAATCACAAACAAAATTCCTTTCCACATCCCAAAAAACCAGATGTTAACACCTTCTTGACCGGTTTCTGGACACGAACTCGTTTGGGAGCCGAAGAACCAGGTTCACACCACTCTTTAGCCTCTTGTTGTGATTTAGGATCATGGAGATAGACCCAAGTCCCATTCATAGTGATGAATCGGCGCATAAAATCCATTTTATCGAAAACGCTCTAAATGTTGCTAAGAAAGTTGCATTCGAATATGTTTTGTTTTTGTTGCATTGTTCGTGAATGCAGCACCCATTGTGCACACAGCTTTCCGAAGCCCAATACTTCAGTCAAACTACAGTCTGTGTCAGAAAAAAGGAACCGCGATTATTCATGCAGTATAAAAGATATATATTTAAAATTTGTTTACATGAAAGTAAGTACCAAACTACGAGTCGCAATTACGCACTCCCATATTTTTCATGCTTTGAACCAGCTTTTCTGCGTAGCTCGTCGAGGAACAGGCCTAGTTCTTGCGAACTTGATGCACGAGTTGCTTTAAATCATGGACTAGCCTTCCGGCAAGATGTGTTTTCATGGTTCCCCACACATTTTCAATGGGGTTGGCGTCTGGGGACTGAGAAACCCAGTCCAATTCTGTGACGCCATTTGCTTGTTTTGTTGTTTTTTAATGTGTCTTTCTGAGAGCAGTGGTTTTGATGATGTGGGACGGTAGAATATGTTCGCCTCCTTCAGTCGACGTGCGATGGTGTTGATGGATTGATAGATGTGACTATTCCCTCACTTTTGTTTGGTTGCGTTTACGGGAAAGTTTCGAACAACACTAACCTGAGTAAGCACTGACGTCGTAGCCCTTGAGTGGGACTTTTACACAGCAAAAAGCAGAACGAAATATATCTTGAAATTACAAAAAAAAAACCGGTACTGACTGTATTGCTTATATTGCCCAATGCGGTGCTTAGGGCTTCTACTAAATCTCTTTCAGTTACTCGAGGACTCTCCAATGCGACATCCTAAATTTTTCCTACGATTTCTGGTGTTATGGCTGCTATCCGACGTGGATCGTCTTCAAAGTTTGTGCGACCCCCTTTCTAGTATACTTTTTGATGGCTAAAAGTCCTTATTCACTTTCAACATTCGTTCATAAATTTCCTTTGCTTTTGAACCTTACAGAAATAAGAATTCAATCACTGATACTTGAATTTTTCCATTGTAGAAAATATTGTGAAACGTTGATACTAAAGGGCTTGTAAATACGAGGGGTGCCTTTTATATGTCGGGATTAGAGAACAAAAACAAATTTTAATCATCGAAAATCACTTTATTGTTTTTCAAAATATTCTCCATGAAGATCTATACACGGTTGCATGCGTTTGAACCAATTTTCGAAGCCCTTTTGCCACTCTGAGTGAGGTACCTCCAAAACATGCATTCTGAATGCCGCGACCGCTTCTTCAGGTGTCGAAAAACGTTGACCTCTCAGTTTGTTTTTTACATACGGGAATAAAAAGAAGTCATTCGGTGCCAAGTCAGGACTATACGGCGGATGACCCATTAATTCGATGTTTTGGGTGCTCAAAAATGCAGTTGTTTGAGCCGATGTGTGAGAGCTCGCATTGTCCTGGTGAAGAGTGATCCGTCTTTGGCGATTGGTTTTCCTAATTTCTTGGAAGACAACTGGCAAACAAATGGTTGTGTTCCACTCAGAATTTACTGTTCTGCGTTGTTCTAGTGGTACGGTTGCGACATGTCCAGTTTTTCCGAAAAAACAGGCGACCATTTGCTTGGAAGTGCTTCGTGCGCGAACAACTTTTGTTGGATTTGGCTCATCTTGAAACACCCATACAGTCGACTGCTGTTTACTTTCGGGCTCATACGCGTAAATCCATGATTCATCACCTGTTACGATGTCATAGACGGGTTTCGAAGCCCCGCGATCGTATTTTTTGAGCATTTCCTTCGACTAATCGACACGAGCCTTTTTTTGAGCGATTGACAAATTGTGTGGGATCCAACGCGAACAAATTTTTTTGACATTCAAATGTTGATGCAATATTGAATGTATGCTGGTCCCACTAATGCCTAAGATTGTCTCAATCTCACGATAGGTCACATGACGATCTTCCAATATCAGTTCGCGCACAGCATCAATGGTTTTCGGAACAACAATTGATTGTGGGCGACCTCCACGAAATTCGTCTTGGAGTGAACTACGACCACGATTTAATTCACCATACCATCGATAAACACTGGACCTTGATGGAGCTTCATCGCCAAAAGATGAATTAAGTTCATCCATGCAATGTTGCTAAGTTAATCCACGTGGAAAGTTGTAAAAAATAATCGCACGAAAATATTCACGATATAATTCCATTTTTGGACCGAGATGAATCTTTTAAGTTACTGTAAACAACACAAATAGCGCTGGTATATCAAAACGTTCTGAGTACGTAAAAGCCAAAAATTGTCAAACTTTGCGATACAGCTGTCAGTTGCCAGATTGCAACACCAGGGTTGCCAAATCCCGACATATAAAAGGCACCCCTCGTAAAGAATGAATTGGCAGATTGAAATGAAACTTCACATACGTTCATACGAAGAGTGTACCAATGCAACAAAAACAAAAATGTAGGCTAGTAGCAACGCCCTCTCTTATCGAACCTTATTGAGCTGCCTAGTAAATGCTAAAATAACGCTTTCCAACACTCAAAATAATTTTGTTTATTTTGTACAAAATTTATTCAAAAATCAAATTGTACAAATCTGTGTATGTATCATTGAAATTCGAGTAATATTTCCAAGCCTCAAGTAGTAAATCTAATGGCTAAACTGGAAGCCTTATCTAAAAAATGATATGCAATTTTATCGCTAACAAAGGAGATGAATTACTTCGAAATATCCTTTCATAAGTACAGGAGATTTTCCTAAGTGGGGGAGCTATCCTTTAACTATCGAAGTGTATGGAAAAGGCGAGGCATGAGCTGCGCAAAAGCTGCTAGAATAGATCCCGTAAATGGCACTATAGCATAGATATTAGAATAAGCAGGTAAAAGGATATGACTTGAGCAGCCGTCAACTGGCAAACTCCAAACAGTCGGCCATACAAGCGGAGCAACACGAAACGTAACAATGCAAGAGGAATAGATAGCCCAGTAACAGAATAAACAAAACTGCAACAACACTTAATTCTTAATACTTTAAGTACTCATGCTACGCTACTTCTATTTCATGCTGCAACAATAACATAAAGTAGACCACAAAACTTGCATGGCTAAGTGGCATTTTAGTGGTTTAATATTGTTGCATAGAGGACGAGGACTACGAGGAAGAGCGAGGGCTGCGCACCTTTTATTGCATGTTCACACCACATACATACATCCTTTGCACTGACTGCGGGTAGGACGAAAGAAACTCGGGTGCATTGCAGTTTCGTAGTCTGCGAATGATAACAGTAAAAATGCACAGAGTTGAAATTGCATGAAGAAGGCTGAAGGAGACGGCAAAAGAGGTGTGAGGGGGGGACATTATAGCTGGTGGCAATATGAGATAGTTGCTCCTAGTGGAGTTTGTAACAGTTCGTGGTGCTGGAATCAGCGGTTCTTCTTCTTCTATGCCTTAATCGTTTTATTTGTGCTTTTTAGTCTTGTTTTTTTCCACATTTTTATACGCTGCTACTTTCCTTTCAAGCCTTCGTTATTATTATTTCTGATGCTTGTGTGTTCGTGTGTGTGTTGGAATAAGTTAAAAATGTTTGTGTGTTGATTTGTGAAAATCATATTTATTTGTGTGTGCGTTAGCTCGCTCGCTTGTGTGTGTTTCGTCTGTTCATGCGCTTATATAATTTGGCGTAGTAGGATGAGCTGAATAGGAGTAGGCTCGTAGTTTTCTTATATTATGTACTCATGACTGCATAGACTATATTTGCACACACACACTCGTGCAAATACATACTCACGATGTATGCGTGTACGTATAATATAAAGTGCAGAAAAACGAAGTTTTGTTCTAACGGCAGTTGATGGCGGAAATTTCATAGGGAAATAGTTTGTGGCAGAATAAAAGTAGTTGCAAAGTTTATTGAACCGTAAATTTTGTTATAGCGGCGAAGCTGAGAGTAAAGTGGGTGAGTGAGAGAGAGCAGCCAGAGGCATATATTGCAATTAAGAGACGGAATGCATTGATCACCAAAGTGCAGAAGGGTAATAGTACGAGTATGAAAAGCTCTTGCGACAGGTGGAAAAATGCGAACTCAAAATGCAACAAAATGTAACTTAATTTCAAGCGTTTATAAATTATTTTTTATTGCGCTTATAGTATTGAATTCAGATTAATTCGCTTAATGGTGAAAAGAAAATAAATCAATAAAAAATAAAATAAAAAAAAATAAAAAAAATAAAAATAAATATAAAAATAAATAAAAATAAAAAACAATAAATATAAAAAAAAGTAATAAATAAATATAAAAAAAAAAACAAAAAATAAAAGTAAAAAAAAAAAATAAAAATAAAATAAAATCAAAATAAATAATAAAAGTAATTAGAAATGAAAACTTTTTAAAAATATTTTTTAAACGGCATAATTAAAACAGGATTTCAATATAACTCGAAAATGTATGGGAATCCCACTATGAAACTTTCCGGAATTACCGAACGTAGTCTGATTTATACAAAAAACAATTTTTATGTCACTGTGAAAAACTGGATGAAAATTTTCAGCAATGAATAAATCTTAAAATTATAAATTTGTTTTAAAATTAATTTTTTTTTAATTTTTTGGAATTTTTTTAATAGTTTGTTTTATTTGTTTTTATTAAAATCTTAAATTTGATTTTTTTTTCATTCTTTTATTCTTGTTTTTTATTATTTTTTTACTAATTTTTTCTTTTATTATTTTCTTTTAATCTTTTTTTATTAATTTTTGTAGTTAAACATTTTTTTATTATATTTTTTTATACTGTGTTTTATTAATTCTTTTAGTTAAATTTTTTTTATTTAAAATGTTTGTTTTTATTTATTGTTATTCAAACAATTTTTTTTTCATTTCAAAATTTGAAGGAGTGTTCTTTTAAAATGGCGAAAGACCGTTTTCCCGAAATTGTGGACAAAAATATAAATTCTAAAAAAAAATTTTTTAAAAGTACATATGTTTTAAAAAATTACAATCATTTTTTTTTATGTTAAAAGGTCCGGAAATATTTCACTGTGAAAAACTGGACGAACATTTTCAGCATTGAATAAATTTCAAAATTTTAAATTTGTTTTTAAAATTAATTTTTTTTTTAATTTTTTGGAATTTTTTTAATAATCTTATTTTGTTTTATTTGTTTTTATTAAAATCTTTAATTTGATTCTTTTTTTAATTTTTTTTTATTATTGCTTTTTTTATTATTTTATCTTTTTTTATTAATTTTTGTAGTTAAACATTTTTTTATTATTATTTTTTTAATCTTTTTTATTAATTTTTTTAGTTATTTTTTTTTATATTTAAATTTTTTTTAGTTAAAATGTTTGTTTTTATTTATTTTTATTTAAACAATTTTTTTTTTCATTTCGAAATTTTAAGGAATGTTTTTTTTTAAATGGCATAAGACTGTTCCTTAAAGTTTTGGACAAAACTTTAAATTATTAAAAAAAAATATTTTATAAAGTATATCCTAAAAAATTACAAAACAAATTTTTTATGTTAAAAGATCCGAAACTATTTCGCTGTGAAAAACTAGGTATATCAAAATTTTCAGCATTGATTTCAATTTCTCAAAATTATAAATTTGTTTTTAGAATAACTTTTTTTTTAACTTTTTTTGAAATTTATTAATATTTTTTTAAATTTTGTTTTATTTATTTTTATTAAAATATTTTATTTGATTTTTTAAAATTTTTTTATTATTGCTTTTTTTATTATTTTTTTTACTTTTTTTTCTTTTATTTTTTTTATCTTTTTTTATTAATTTTTGTAGTTAAACATTTTTTTATTATTAATCTTTTTTTTTTAATTTTTTTAGTTAAATTTTCTTTTTATTTACATTTTTTTATTTAAAAGGTTTGTTTTTATTTATTTTTATTTAAACAATTTTTTTTTTCATTCAGTTTGAAGGAGTGTTTTTTTTTAAATGGCAAACGACTGTTTTTTCTCGAAAGTTTTGGACAAAACTATAAATGATTAAAAAAAATATTTTTGAAAAGTATATTCTAAGAAATTACAGGAAAATAATTTAATGTTAAAAGGTTCGAAAATATTTCACTGTGAGAAACTGTATGGAAATTTTCAATAGTGAATAAATCTCAAAGGTATGCATTTTTTTAACTTTTTTAATGATTTTTTTACTTTTTTAATTTTTTTATTCAAATCTTTAATTTAACTTTTTTTATTATTGTTTTTGTTTTTTTTTGTTATAACGAATTTTTATAAATTTTTTTACTTTTGTTTTTGAAATTTTGTGATTAGTTTTTTTAGTTAAACTCTTGTTTTTCATTTACAATGTTTTTTAATAATTTTTTTATTTTGTTAAATTTTTTTTTTTAAATCTTTAATTTGATTTTTTTATATTTATATTTTATATTTTTATAATTGTATTTGTTATTATTATTACTAATTTTTTTATTTGTTTTTATTAATTTTTTATAAATTTTTTTATAATTTTTTTTTTAATTTTTTTATTTGTTTTTATTAATTTTTTATAAATTTTTTTATAATTTTTTTTTTAATTTTTTTATATATGTATATTATTGGAATTATTCATTTATTTTTATTAAAATCTGTATTGTGATTTTTTTATTATTGTGGTTTTTTATTATTTTTTTATTAATTTTTTTATTTCTTTTGTATATTTTTCTTTCGAATTTGTTTTATTCGTTTTTTAGTTAAATTTTGTTTGTATTTAAAATTCTTTTAATAGTTTTTTATTTTCTTTCATTTATTTTTATTAAAATTTTTAATTTGCTTTGTTTCTAAATTTTTTTGTTATTGTTTTTTCTTATTTTTTTTTACTTATTTTTTTATTTGTTTTTTATTAAGCTTTTTATAACTTTGTTTTTTATTCGTTTATTTTTATTAATTTTTTTATTTTTTTTTAATTTTTTTATTCGTTGTTGTTTTTTAGTTAAAATGTTTGTTTTTATTTACTCTTGTTTAAACACATTTTTTTATTTAAACAATTTTTTTTATTTAAACAATTTTTTTTATATAACCAATTTTTTTGTATTTTTTTCGTTTAGTTATTATACTCAAGCTTGACATGGAATCGCTCATATTCACAATTCAGCCAAACACTTGAACAGCTGCTTGACGGTTCGCTGCGTTTAGCATTGCAACTTCGGAAATATTTTAAATTGATCTAAAACTTTGGATGCATAAACATATGCAATCCGGCACTTAAAGTATTCGAGAGTCGTTTGAAAATCCTTTTAATTTTTTGACATAGCCTCCTTTTAGGCTTACACATTTCGTCTAACGGTGTTCTAGTTTGTGATCCCTTCCGAATAATAGGATGTGTTCAAGTCTGAAAAATAACCATTCGTTTTTGCAATCACTTCCTTCTTTGAATAATATCTTTTTCTCGCCAGCCATTTCGCCAAAAATACGGCGGTATCCGAGGGAGCGAAGTCTGACACTTGGAACCCTATTTGCTTTTTCCACTTTTTGCTTTTTAACTTTTCAAACGATCTTCGTAGATTTAGGCAAAACAAAAAAAAAAAAAAAATCGATTTTTTGGACACTTTTAGAAACCCTCTTAAATTTCTCAAGTTAAAATTCTATTCGAAAAACATTTGGTTTCGTCAACCATGAGAGTATTTTATACGTTCTTGTTTACTATCTTTGAAGAGATGGCTCATAGTCAAGCGTTAGTTGAACCGAAACTGAGTAGAGGGAAAGAAAAATAAATGCCTTGTTCAACGCGCACAAATAATATGAAAAACAAAAATAGCGGAAGAAGAACCCTTTTGTGATTAATAAAAAATTAAAATTAGTTAAGACAACAAATTGACATTAGTTAAGCAAATATTTAACGCTTACTTGATAGCGTTTTCTTGCACTGAAATACCCTTCATCTTTTCCCACAGTAATCTTTTGCAGAAATATGTAGTACTCCGTAGCATTGAACCTCTAATTATGCATCAATTGTTTAAATTGAAGCAAATTTACTCACACAATAGTACTTTGTCATTTAAAATCAGGGTTCAATTCCCCCATTCAAATTTGCTGAATAACAAAACTATGGTGGTGGTTGGCGGTAGCCGTATTAGTATTGGTGCAAGCATTCATTCGTAGCACTTAAACAACGATTACATGCCCTTAGGCCAAAGCACCAACGCCAGAGACAACAGTGGGAGGCCAGCACAGCCCCGCCCAGTGCCATGTTCGACTACATTCTCCACACCCGCGAACTTGTGTTTTGTGCCCAAAGCAAAAAAGAAAAAGAAAAAGAAAAATAAGGAATAAAAACAAAGCGTTGCAACGAACTGCAAAGCGAAAGACAAAACGATTGCAAAAAAATGAAACACAAAAAGAAGTAGAACACACAGCTGCCAGTTGGTCGCATTCACATTAAAGTGACATTGACATGATGTTTGGGGAGTACCGAGTTTGCTGAAGTTGGCGGGTAGTATTACAAGTAGATTGTCGGTGTGTTGAAGCCTCCACACTGACTGGTGAATTCCCTCACCAGATCGACAACGCAACGAAGTTTGCTCGCGCAACACCACCGCAGGCCGCAGTGAAATGCGAATAAATTATAATTTTTTTTTTTGCACAGTTCGCTGCTTCTTGTTTAAAAGAAAAAATTTTAAAAAAGCTTGAAAAACAATAAACCTCATGAAAGTGTGCTCAAAAAGAAGCGCGTAAAAATTATTGAAGAGAAGAGTATCAAAAATCAGGAACTATAGGCTTTGCGTGTGTGCGTGAATGCAATTTGAATCGATGGATGGCTGGTTGGATGTTTGGCGGTCAAGGGGACGTTCCGCGTGCTGTGCGTTTTTTAAATACATTTTTTGCTTCACGAATGCCTGACAGTCGTTGACAGTGATTGCGGCGTCCGAAATGGATGTAAATACTTCACTTCCATACATTTGTAAATGCAAAAAATATAGGGGTAAAAAAATTATTGAGATAGAGCACATGTTTGTGATTTAATAAAAGCTTTAAAATATGTTTTTTTTTTTCTGAGGAATACAAATTAGTACAGAATGAATTAAACTGTACAACTGAAATGTAGAAAATTTTCAGAGAGGTACATAACTGTTGAAGAAAGCGAACTCTCGCCGCGTGTGTGCCGCTATCAATGGGCAACAATTTAGGTTCAGCTGTCTCATGAGGGCCGCGTTACCCTGGTACAGTTCCATTCTTGATACTATAGCAGGTTAAGTGCCTACATGCGGTATCTCTTCAAATGACCCCTTAAACCCACTAATTTAAGACCTTGTTGTTGTTGTTGTAGCAGCACAAACAATCCCCATACATATACTGGGAATGCTGCTGAAGTGACAGTCCTGATGAAGACGGATACAAATCCGGGTCGTTCCGGTTACCTAAAACCGACTGTCGTGGAACGCTCATTTAAAATCTCTTTCCCTTTGGTTCCACCCTGTTGAAACGGCCTGCTTCACGTCACGGATCTGCTGTTAAATGACACTGATAACGATAAAGGATGGTTTCACTGTAGGAGGGTTTCTATCCAGGGATCTGTAAGCTGCTGCAGCAACAACCCTGAATCAAATATCACTATTGTCGGAGAGTATTTAGACAAGAGAAGAAAACTTCTTTAGATGAAGGCTATCTTGGATTTGTGCAAAAGGCACAGTGTCGACGTGGAGTAGCTCCACTAATTTCTGATTACTGTTTCTCAATTTAAGAGCTTGATAGTACAAATACTAAGAGCCTAACTGTTCAAATGCTTTCAACCAAGTAGAAAGCTGTTCATCAAAAGCTTTCATTTAGGAGACTTATGATGAAGAATATTAATTTGCCTGAGATCCTGCACGAGTATTAAAAATCGAGTCTAATGCTGAGATTTAGTGTTGAACGTGAAACACCACAGATTAGCAAATATTGTGAATACTTTTTAGGCGCAAAAAAAGTTAAGTATGCACCAGGCAGTACCAGAATAAGCGCATTTAATAATCTTCAAACTTTCAGTGACGTTAGTCGGTTCCCTGTCAGCGGAACAACTCGCATTTATATTCAGCGAAGGACTGTTAGTTTTGAAGTATTAACCAAAAAAATATAGGGAATGATTTATGCTGCTACAAGAAGATCAACTTTCAATCTATCTAAAAGGGGCTTCGCGTGAGCGATTCCATGTCAAGTGATCCAAGTTTTTGCACAGTGTCGTACATTTTTCTGAAAATTGGTTTATTTGTACTCTTGAGTATAAAAATAAAGTAAGTAAATTCAAAAACTTTAGAAAAAAATAATAATTTTGAGATTTTTTGAATGTTGCAAATTTTGGTATAGGGTGTTTTAAAGTGAATTACCTTTTTTAATTTTTTAGGCAAATTTTTTTTTGTTCAATAAATTTCTTTTGTGAAATAGTTTTTTTAATAAATTGTTTTTTTTTTAATAAAATTTTTTTTTTTTTGTAAATTTCTTTTTTTTTTAATAACATTTTTTTGTAAAAATTTTTTTTTTTTTATTTGTTTATTAAATACATATATTTCTATACAATTTATGTAAAAAAATGGTTTTTAACAGAGTTTTTTTTTATGTAACAAAAATTGCATAGAAAAATATTAAATAGTCGAAAAAGTCTTTTCGTATTTCTAATCAAACTTCAACTTAATTTTTTATATATTTATAATGAACTTTATTAAACCAAATATGTACCATTTTGGTCGACCACCTTTTGCCATTTTTCGTTTAGAAACATTATTCCATCAGCGTAAAACTTTTGTGGTTTCTCGGCGAAAAACTGCGACAAGTAATTTTCACAGGCTTCTCTTGAGGGAGTTCTGCATTGACCGAAGCAAATGGTAGTCCGATGGTGCAAGGACAGGGCTATATGGTGGATGCATCAAAACTTCCCAGCCAAGCTCTCCCAGTTTTTGCCGAGTCATGAAAGATGTGTGTGGCCTAGCGTTGTCCTGATAGAAGACGACACCCTTTCTGCTGATCAGTTCTGCCCGTTTTTTTTCGATTGCTTGCTTCAATCTCATCAGTTGTTGACAGTAAAGTGTAGAATCAATCGTTCGAGCAGGTTGGAGCAGCTCATAGTGCATGATTCCTTTCCAATCCCACCAAACACACAGCATAACCTTTCGAGGCGTCAATCCTGGCTTTGCGACCATTTGTTGAGCTTCACCACCCTCGGACCATGATCTTTTCGCACATTATTGTCGTATTTGATGCACTTTTCGTCTCCTGTTACCATGCGCTTCAGAAATGGTTCGATTTCATTTCGTTTCAACAAAGAATCGCAGATGTTAATTCGGTCCATTCGGCAATATGTGGCACCCAAACATCGAGCTTCTTTTTGTAACCAGCCTTTTTTAAATGGTTCAAAACCATTTGATGATGAATGTTTAGTGCCTTGGCGATGTCATGGCGATCCTGGTCAATCTTTTCCATAATTTCATCGATTTTTTCAACGATAGGTCGACCGGAGCGAGGTGCATCTTTCACATCGAAATTTCCCGAACGGAAGCGAGCGAACCATTGTTGTGCTACACGAACTGATACAGCATCGTCTCCGTAAACTTCACAAATTTCATTGGTGGCTAGCCTGGCATTCTTCCCTTATTCATACAAAAATTTCAAAATATAGCGAATTTCTTCATTATTTTCACTCATTTTTGAACAGCTATAACTTTTTTTCAACTTCTCCGAATTTAATTTTTTTTGGTTAAATGGAGCTTAAAATGTCACCTTTCTAACACCATATGATATGACACAATGTGATTGGTAGCACTGGAGATAGATGACTCCAACGACATCTATTGACAAAATACGAAAAGTCTTTTTCGACTACCCAATAAAAAAAAAAATAAATAATTGGCGCGTACACTTCTGTTAGGTGTTTGGCCGAGCTCCTCCTCCTATTTGTGGTGTGCGTGTTGGTGTTGTTCCACAAATGGAGGGACCTACAGTTTCAAGCCGACTCCGAACGGCAGATATTTTTATGAGGAGCTTTTTCATGGCAGAAATACACTCGGAGGTTTGCCATTGCCTGCCGAGGGGCGACCGCTATTAGAAAAATGTTTTTATTAATTTTGCTTTCACCGAGATTCGAACCAACGACCTCTCTGTGAATTCCGAATGGTAATCACGCACCTACCCATTCGGCTACGGCGGCCGCCGACTACCCAATATTTAATAAAAAAATCAACAAAAAAAAACGTTTACAAAAAATTCTGTTAAAAAAAAATTTTTTTACATTAATTGTATAAAAAAATATTTAATAACCATTATTTAAAAAAAAATTGTTTTTTAATAGAAATTCTTGTTTACGTAACAAAAAATTGTAGAGAAAAATATTTAATAAAAAAATCAACAAAAAAAAAATTACGAAAAAATTCTGTTAAAAAAATTTTTTTACATAAATTGTATAAAAAAATATTTAATAACTATTATTTAAACAAAATTGCTTTTAACAGAAATTCTTGTTTACGTAAACAAAAATCGTATAGAAGAATATTTAATAAAAAAATCAACAAAACAAAATGTTTACAAAAAAATTCTGTTAAAAAAAAAATGTTTTTATTGTATGCAATTTTATTTGTTTCTTAGATAGATGTTTTGATTAAAAACCCTTTTTATTAGATATGTTTTTATTAAAAATTTTTGTAATTTTTTTTTTTACTTGAGTTTTTAAATTAAATTTTTTTCTATAATTTTTTGTTAAATTTTTCTGTTTTAACTTTTGTTGTTTTTTTTTAATGGTTGGTTTTTTATACTTTCGATGTTGAAAATTTTGGAATGGAGATTTTTGTAGTGAATTATAGTTTTTAATTTTTTATGCTAAAATATATTAAGAAAAAAATTTGTGTGTCAAATATAAAAAATATATTAAAAAAAAAAAATAACTTTTATATGAATATATTTATCATTAAAACTTTTTCGTAAAAATTTTTCGTTGTTTTATTAAATTTGTATTCACATTTTTGTTGGAATGTTTTTTTGGAATGTTTTTTTATTATGATGTTTTTTTTTAATTTTTTAGTTCATTTTTTTATTTTTATATAGGTTGGTTTTAGTAAAAATCTTTTTTGTTAACCCTTTCGGTCCGAACGGGACTTATATGTCCCGGCAATGTTTGAAGATACCTACAATTTTGATGGGACAAAAGACTTTTATTTCACCCATTGCAACTATTAAACATATAAAATAATTTGTATTTCCGTTAGCGGCTTTCCGTACCGAAAGGGTTAAATGATTATTTTATTAAAGTGTTTTTTTTTTGTAAAATTTTTTTTTTTAAATATTATTGGTTTTTATGCTTTCAATGTTGAAAACTTTTGCATAGGGATTTTTGAATTTTTGAAAAGAGTTTGAATTATATTTTTTAATTTTTGAGGCCAAAGAATATTAAAAAAAAATGTTTGTGTTTAAAGAAAAAAATATTTTTTTTGTTAAATATAAAAAATATATTTTTTTGTTAAATAAAAAAAATACCTATGTTAAATATAAAAAATATTATAAGAAAATATTTTGTTAAATATATTTTTTATTAAAAGTTTTTCGTAAACAGTTTTCCCTTTTTTGATTGCTTTATTAAAATTTTATTTAAATTAAAAAAAAAAATTTTTTTTTTAATTTTTTTAGGAACTTTTTATATATTTATAATTTAATAAGTTTGTTTTAGGAACAATCTGTTTTTGTTAAATGATTGTTTTATTCAATTTTTTTTGTAAAATTTTGTTTCTTTTTTATTACATTTTTTTGTTTTTGTATTTTCAATGCTGAAAATTTGACATAGAGATTTTTAAAGTTAATTATCTTTTTTAATTTTTTAGGCTAAAATATATTAGAAAAAATGTTTTTGTGTAATAGAAAAAATGTTAAATATTTTTTGTTATTATTATTTGTTGACATAGAGATTTTTAAAGTTAATTTTCTTTTTTAATTTTTTAGACTAAAATATATTAGAAAAAATGTTTTTGTTAAATATTTTTTGTTATTATTATTTGTTGACATAGAGATTTTTAAAGTTAATTATCGTTTTTAATTTTTTAGGTTAAAATATATTAGAAAAAATGTTGTTAAATAGAAATAATGTGAAATATTTTTTGTTAAATATAAAAATATTTTAAAAAAATGTTTGTTACATATATTTTTTATTAAATTTTTTCCGTAAAAATTATTTTATATATGATTGTTTTATTAAATTTTTATTTACCTTCTTTTAATTTTTTTTAAATGGTTTTCTTAGTATTTCTTTTTAAATTTCTTTAGCAAATTTATTTATTTTTATATAGATTCGTTTTAGTAAAAACCTTATTGTTATATGATTGTTTTCTTCAAATTCTTTTTTTTTCTATTAAAGTTTTTTCTGTAAATTTTTTTATTAAAATTTTTTCCATATTTTTTTTTAATAAATGTTTTTTGTTTTAACCTTTGTTTTTTAATTTTTTATTAATTTTTTCTTTTTTACAATAAAATTGTTTTGTTAATTTTTGTTAACATTTTTGGGGAACAAATTTTTTTTTGCTTATATTGAAAGCATTTCGTTCAGATTTTTATGTTAATAGTTAAGACTAGGCTCAGTAATTCCAGCAAGTTTCATAGTGCGATTCCTTTAACTTTTCACGCTATGCTCAAATACGTCCCGGAAGCAGTGAAAAATCAGTGCAAAGTACTGTTCCAAAGGTTGCTACTGTAATATAACTTCATTCATTCCTCCCATAAAAAAATCTCAAAAGATTGTAAGAATGCAGTTTTAACTTTATTTTTATTTAAATATCTTTTTTCGCCATTGTTGTTTTGGTACTTTCATAGCATAATTTTTACCAAGTATTAGTTATGAGATATCATAGCTTTCCAGAAAAGTCGAAAGATCGAATTTAACTAAATTATTACATAGCAGATGAGGGAAACATTTTTGACGATACTTTTTTATATTGAAAAATCAACGAGAACTTTGAGGCAATTCAAATTAGCATTTTATACTAAAATATTAATATTTAGTCGGCTAAGAAACTGAGCATCCAATTTTTTTTCATTCTATGTATTGTATTAAAAAGGGTTTAATCTTTGATTTGTATACTATTTCTTGCAGTATGAACTAGGTTCTTATAAAAAAATAATAAAAATCAAAAACCCACAGAATAGTAGTAAAAACATCCTGCATTTGTTATTTTGTCCATGAGTGTAGGTATCTACACTCTACTCAAAAGCTTATCGATCTCTACCAGTTTTCATAGATAATAAAGAATAGACTAAAAATAAACTCGACTGAAATCAATAATTTATTACATAAAACAGAATATTTTTGCAACCACCCACTCGCTTATTCAAAGCTCATTCACTGGCATACACACACACAACCACTCCCCACGCTTCTGCACCCGTCTTATTTTTACTCAAACATTTAAAACGAATGTCAATTTAAATAACGAATCAAAAGGGGAGACGCACACATACACTTTCGAAGTATTCAAGCTCGAGGCTAAAGTTCCTTATTGTTAAAAATTCATATTGACAGCTGGTGGGGAGGAGAGAAATGGCAAAGTGGAAGCCGTTTGAAAGGATAAGAAGAAACATATTAAATTACCGAGTGCCAGAAATTTTAAAATAAAAAGGAAAAAAAAAACAAAAATACCTCGCGAAAAGTAAGTTGGCAGGTTGGTTGGGTGGCATCGTTGTTTGTTTCATGTCGGCTGTGTTGCACTTGACTAATTGCATTTGAAGAAAAATGGCGAAAATATTTTTTACACGCGCGCTCATTAATTTTTTTTTGTTTTGTTTTTTTGAAATTTAAGATGAAGGAAAAAGTATGTTGAAAAGGAAAAATGAAAAACTGATAAATGAGAAAAGGAGTATGCGAAACTCACTACGCGCAGCAGCTTGTCGATGTGTTGTTGTTATTGCTTTGCCACAAGTATGATGTATGCGTGTATTTGCGTGAAATATTGCAGGGGGTTTTCGAGAGACAGAAATCGCTGGCAATGAAATACCCATAAGATTATCTACCAACTCACCAGCGTCAAATGCATTATTCCTACTTATACACAAATATATGTACTTGCCATATTTGCATGCATGTGCGCACACTTTCCTGGCAGCGCCATTACCTGCCGCCACCACAACAACAGTTGTGCAGCCTCAACAACATCATCATTAGCGGTTTTATGCTCGATTCCCATTTGTGTTTCCAAAGCCAGAAAAAAATCAATTTCAAAATTGTGCCGTTTTCCTTCATTCCGCCCCTTCATAGCAGGGAACAACACCACTTTCGCCAGCTGCTGCTTACTGCTAGCGCTGATTTCATGGCATGCATTTGCAGCTGCTGCTAGGCAGCTCTCGACTGTAAATCAGCTTGGCTCTGCTGTTTGCTACTGATAATACGTCTGGTTAGGATACATTGGTGTGCCGCATTCGAGTGCGGTTACTGCAAAATGCACTTATGGGTCTTGTGGTCGACACCGACTACTCACCACTCTCCTTTTCAGCCACTCACTATCCCACACACACCCTCGTGTGACTGGAAATACGTGCATCCAGCCACTGCCAGCTTTCAATCTGTGCGTGCTCACACCTACATTCGTACTCATATCCTCCCTTTTGACGTGTTCCTCATACGTATGAATGGATGTTTGGCTCTCTAACTGTTGGTTTGCTTATTTTGGCTCTATTGTTCTTTCTTCGCATACCCCAAATTGGCTGTGACATATTTCATGGTTGCCAAAACACCTTCGTCGCTGGCGTAGCAATTATTGTTTGGCCGGAAAGGAGGTCGGCTTTCAGCCACCCCGTTTTTATCACCTCGATTTTCGTCGGTAATTAGGATTTTAATTAGTTCGTAGAGAAATGCGAATGTGAATGTGATAACCGAATGTGTCTTTCCGGTTTGATGCAGATTGGGATGTTGACCGAATAAAAAGTTAGCATTTCACTTGCTTTTTAAAGCTTCAATTTGTGACGCGTTTTAAAGATGCGAATGGTGAGTTATAAATTTGTCTATGTAGCTGTTGATTGACAAGCAATTTTCACTAAGTCACAAAGTAGCCGCCGTAGTGGTGCCGCTGTCTATAGGGTTAGGTCCTAATGCAATTTTTTATGCATCAATAATAATTCTATTTAATTATATCAAGAAACAGAAGTGGTCGTCCTCGCGTGGCTCGAACCAGTGCCGCCATAAAAGCTGTTCGAGTAAGAATTCGCAGAAATCCCCTTAGAAAGCAGAAAATCCTGTTCAGGGAAATGAATGTATCGATCAGATCCATGTCAAGACTAATTATAGATGATGTCCACATGAAAGTCTTCCGTTGCTTAACTGATCATCTTTTGACAATGCGCTTGAAGAAAATGAGGCTCGACAGATGCAAGCAGCTTCTTCGGTGGCACGTGGTCAACGGCCATGAAAATATTCTTTTCAAATATGAGAAAATTTTCATTTTTGAGAAGTTTTCAATAAGCAAAGCAATAAAATCTATGCTAAAACGTCTGAAGTGTTCCAAGTGTTTAGCGTGGCCACCATCCAGCCTTCGTAATGGTTTGGTGGGGAGTGTCTTGTAAAGGCTTTACATCTCTTCGTTTCTGTGAAAAATGGGTTGAGACCGGAGCAAAAGAGTATCAGAAGGATGTCTTAGAAGGCGTGTTGAAACAGTTGGGCAGTACTCTCTTCAATGGAGAGCGTTGGATCTGCCAGCAAGATTCCACTCCAGTCCATAATGCAAAAATCACCCAGCAGTGGCTAAAAAACAATATTCCTGGGTTCATAGCTGCAGCAGATTGGGCGTCTGGATGTCTAGATCTGAATCCATTGGATTGCAGTTTGTGCTCAGAATTGGAGAACATGAACTGTCGAAGGCCTCACAGAAATTTGAGGAGTCTCAAACAATTTTTGGCTCAAGCAGGGCAGACAATATCCATGGAAACCGAGCGTACTGTATTGGCCTAATCGTTTGAAGGCTTGTGCAAAAGCAAATGCTGACCATTTTGAATGAAAATTTAACTCTTTTTTAAATATTTAAGTAATTAAATAAAATTAACTTTATTAAAAAAGTTTTATAATTTCATATCTATAACGGGCTTAACTTGTAGCAGAACTTATGGCAGGACCAAGTATATACAATATGATTGCACATTTTTTGAGTTAAAATTTGTACAAAATTCGAAACTATACTTTTTCATGGCTTTGTTGTAGTATCTACAAATTAAGTTTTTATAAAATAAAACAGTATACAAAAAATGTATAAAAACAAAATTATAAAACAATTCTATTAAAATAATTTACAAGATAAATTTATAAAAAAATTTACAAAACAGAATTATATAAAAAAGAATTAAATTAAAAAAAGTTTATAAAAATAATTTATAAAACAAAATTTAAAAAAAAAATTATACAAAAATTATAAATAAAGTTAAAAAAAAAATTTAGTAAAAAAAGTATAAAAAATTCATTAAAAAAATAAAAGAAAATAAATTTGTAAAAAGTTGTTAAAAAGAAAATTATAAAAAAAATTGTAAAAATAATTGTGGTTAGGTTAGGTTATGGTGGTAGTCGGTTTGCACGACCAACTCACTTAGACCTTGCAGGTCCGTTGTGATACCACTGTGCTACACGGGAACCTCATTTATTTTCCTTCGCGGAACCATTTTGTGGCTTTTATGAAACGTAATATTGATCCCAACCCCACGCCAGGCAGCTCTGTAAGGGAATTAAAAAAGTTTTAAAAATGTAGTAAAAAAAATTATAAAAAATGGGTATAAAAAACAAATATAAAAGAATTTATATAAAAAACAAATATAATAAAATTTATATAAAAAACAAATATAAAAAAATTTATAATAAAAAATTATAAAAAAAATTTCCAAATAAAATTTATAAAACATTATAAAGAACACTTATAAACAAAATATATAAAACAAAAATTATAAAAAACATTTATAAAAAAAGTTATAAAAAAAATTATAAAACAAAAAAAAAACCTATAAACAAAATATATAACAAAAAACAAGTTATAAAAAAAATTTATAAAAAATATTTCTAAAAAAATGTATAAAAAATAAAAAATAAAAATATATGTACACACACTTATAAACCAAATATATAAAAAAAAATTATAAAAAAACTATAAAAAAAAATTATAAAAACACTTATAAACCAAATATATAAAAAAAATTTATAAAAAAAATTATAAAAAAAAATTATAAAAAAATCTATTTAAAAAATTACTGAATAAATTTATAAAAAGTTGTTAAAAAGAAAATTATAAAAAAATTTATAAATAAATACATTTCTCATTTGTACTACAACAAAACGCTAGTTAAATTATAATTTAAAATTTTGCAGAAATTTTAACTCAATGAAGTTTCATTCATACATAATACTGAATGCTATTGGATGACAGATTATTTAGATTTATGTGTATAGATAAATAGATAAAAAAAAATTCATCAAAGTTTCAAAATTTTCAATCAGTAGTTTTAGAAAAATATCCAGTAGGCAGTTTTTATCCCATCAAATTTTAATATAATAAAATGTAAGCTTCTTGTGGCTCAAAGATCGGTTTGATTTTTGACTGTTTTGTTTTTTTGTTTTTGCTGGCGCTCTTCGTGGATCTTCTCCATATAAAGAAAATTAAATTCCAGGTATATATGGAAGAAAACACCTAACACCGCCACTATTTAACTAAAACTAAAACTATTTATTAAAAATCAACGCAAATTTCGAGTCACCTTAAACTGGAACAATCGTACAGCAGTCTGGAATGGTCTGCAAGACTGCCTACTTAAAATGTTTCTAAAAATTCTGATTAAAAAGTTCGAAATTTTGTTGATTTTTTTTTAATTTTGTATAAAGCTTAAAGCTTTGGGTTATAGGGTTTTGGATGTGAATATTTTTCTGAAAAAATAAAACAAATTTAATAAATAAAAAAACAACTTTAAGACACTTTACAATACGCCGCCTTTTTACTATTGTGCACACGGGAACGTATTGCCTTATTACTTTGTGCTTTAGCTTCCATTAGGACTATCTAACCGTCCCTCATTTTAAGTTGAACTAGCCAGAATTGCGAGGCTGTTGCCGTGATAACAAATAAAATTAGATTTACGAAAGAAATAAGAAACTCCGCCAAAAGATTATGTAATTATTCCCTTTACCGGTATGTAATGCAATGTAGCTTGATCCAGCTTCCCAAACAGCTACTTATACATATGTACATAAAACATACATGCATACTAACGTGAACCTGAAATATTTTTCTCTTAATTAATGCCTTCTTATCTGCTAGAATAAAGTGCTCGTTTTTTTGTGATTTGTTTTGCAATTTTTTACGCACCTGTTTTCTTCGGAGTACCTGCTGGTTGCGGCCTGCCTCTTTGTCCACCCACCACCAACCAACCAACCAACCAAATACACCCATCATTAACGCCTTTAGTCAGCAATGCAAGCAGTCTGTCTAGACAATGTTCAGGGAGTTTTATGTATGGAGAGAACACACACATGGCTGTATATGGAAGTAATGCAAGGGGAAATTGAAATTAAGTACTCCTTAATTGGCAGTCAGCTTGAAACTGCTGAGAGTGAGGTGGAAAATTTATGGATTTTTAAAGGGAATGTAAAGGAAAAATAATGTTTGATTTTTTATTTTTTATTTTTTATTTTTTATTTTTTTAAAATGGAGTTGTGTTCAATTTTAATATACACAAAAACTAAATTATTTTTCGAAAGCACCAGAGAAATTGAATGCATTCAACAGCAAACAATAAACGAGTCACTAAGCACGCACACATATGTACATACATATGCATCTGTGTTGGTGTGTGTATTTCTTATATCATGTCATTGAAATGGTTGCTTTTCTATTTGAAAAATAAAAAGACATTTCAAATCATTCGAATGCAATAATACGTACAGCTGCTTTCATATTAATAGAAATGCTATGAAAATGTGAATTGTAACAAACAGTTTTCTTTCCAATCCTCTTTGATAATGCATTTTATCAATAAACAGCACAAATTTGTTGTTTTTGCTCCCTGCTCTGACCTTTCAGGTAGTGATACTGAAGAATACATCAAATTTTCTTACGTCCCCTTTAGAATGCTATGACGCACAATTGGCCTCACCAAATACAAAGAACATTTTTTGAAACTTAATATCACCTACATATAAATCGTCGTACAATGTGACTCCATGCAATTCATACATCGCGAGATGGGACTCACTAAAAGTCTTTAGAGGTAAATGGCCTGAACTTCAATATACACATTTCGTGGTTCACCTGGTTAACAACTACTAAGGTTTTGCGGAATGTTTCGTGTAGTTGGAAGAGTCCAAAGAGGCAAGAGAGAGCAAGTGTAGTTTCAGACCAAACAATCAATTCGCAACTCTACTGTTAACAACTAACCAAATTGAAGTATTGGCACAGAATTGGCGAGTGGAAAAGGTGTTGTTTTCCATGAAGATAACGTAAGCTCGAAAACATATCTTTAGCGATGCGCCAGTAGCTTTAAGAGCTTGGATGCGTTCCCATCATAGTCGATTCTATCTTACCGGAACGACCTGGACTTATATACGGCCATGGGCTGTCACTTCGAGGCTTGTGAAAATGAGTTGTTCAAGTTTCTAAAGACTAGAACTTCTTCAAACGCGAAATTATGAATGTTCCTTCAACTGTGCACAATCATCACACAAATCGACGCATATTTGATCGGAACCGGATATTACTAACTACGGGCAGAAATCAAAAAGTAGTCAGAAATGGGTATTTGTAATGACTCTAACTAACTAAAGCAAGCGGTTTTCACTTACTTTCGTGCTCTGATTAGTAGCTTGTAAAAAAATTCATATAACTTTGTGATATTTTCTGAAAGAACCTTCCGGTAATATACAAGTAATCGACGTAATCGGCTTTCTATAGGCGAAGCAATGGAAAAGGTACGCATCTCAGACAGTGCACTCTGCC
Source organism: Anastrepha fraterculus (assembly GCA_037575425.1). Classification (NCBI taxonomy): domain Eukaryota; kingdom Metazoa; phylum Arthropoda; class Insecta; order Diptera; family Tephritidae; genus Anastrepha; species Anastrepha fraterculus. Next base: position 152,244 of record JAYXIM010050390.1, on the reverse strand, counting down.
TAGCATGTGGAAAAGAGGATGAGACGGCGGACCATTTTCTACGCATCTGTCCGGGCTTCGCTCGAATCAGGCGTGTGATCTTTGGCACTGATGTGTTAAGAAGCGACCACCTTGGCTCCTTGGCACCATAAGATCTACTCATATTTCTTTGGAGATCGGGTAGATTTAAAGGAAATTGAAAGGGGAACCCGAGTACAGTACAGTACTTACTGTACTTGCTAGTTGTCCCAAAAAACAGAACAAAGAAAAAAAAATCAACGAGTTAAAATTAAAATGGAGAAAAATGTAGTACTAGCCATATAGGAAGAAATACGTACATACGCGTCGCCTTAGTGGATGTACTGGGAAACTCTGCTTCGACATATTCTGCAGTTATAAAGTTAGTCCAAGCAGTGTAAGCTGGGTAGAACATAGTTTAGTGATGAACGCCGCTCCGGTTGTCCTTCCACGTCCCATATCCCAGAATATCGTAATCGTAGTAGTTTTACTAGCTGACCACTGAGTGATCATTAAACATTTGGCTGATCTCACAGGTATCTCCTGCGCACCGAAAATTTGTGGGCCAAGAAGGTTTACGTACGATGGAGTTACAAAAATGTTAACCCAACAACACAAGATGAAGCGACTTGGTATTTAAAGAGCGAATATTTTAAAATTTCTAGTTTATCCGGAGGCTTTTTATGCTCGAATTGTAGGCATGGATGAGACTTGGGTACATCTGTTCTAGCCTGAGACAAAACAATAGTCCTCGTATGTTAATTTCATCGGTGAAATAATGCAAACAATTGCTTTGAACTTTTTATTTGCATGTAATTAGTCCTGCTATAAAAAAACCAGTTTTTAATGATGTTAGTTTTATTCAATCATGTAGATAAATATTAAAAAAAAGAAAAAAAATTGTAATTTTCATTCGAAATGGTTAGCACTTGCTTTTACATAAGTCTTCAAACGATTAGGTCATTTAGCTATTGAAGTAAGCAGAGTTTCATCGATATTGATTCCGCTGATCGAACCGAATATTGTTTGAGACTCCTCAAATTTCTGTGAGGTCTTCGACAGTTCATGATCTCCAATTCTGGGCACAAACTGTAGTCCAATGGGTTCAGATTTCGACTTCCAGACGGCCAAAATTCTGCGACTGTGAACCCAGGAATACTGCTTTTTAGCCAATGTTCGGTGGATTTTGCATTATGGGCTGGAGTGGAATCTTGCTGGCAGATCCAACGCTCTCCATTGAAGAGAGTACTGCTCAACTGCTATCCCGCACCATCTAAGACATCCTCCAGATGAACTTTTGCCCCAGTGTTAACTCTCCTTCTTGCAGAAACGAAGAGATGTAAAGCCAAAAGATGATCAGTTGCGGGACGGAACGCTGTCATCTGGAGATCATCTCTAATTACTCTTTACATGAATCTGGTCGATGCATTCATTTCCCTGGAGAGGATTTTCTGATTTCTGGAACCAGTGATGGACGAAGCTACAGAACTGCCAAAACACTGCCATAAGGATCGTGACAGGATGTCTTATGATGTCCCCGATACAATACCTACACGACGAGGCCAATATGCTACCTGTGAAGGAGCATAACAAACTGCTCAGCAAGCAGTTCGGGCTAAGGCCTGAGCCACTTTCAAGGCATGTCAGGAGGCACTTCCTCAACTACGCGGACGAGACCCAGGACAAAACATACCGACAGCTACTGGATCGGACAGTGTACAGACAGACAATGAACGACATTCATCGGGAGACCCTTACCACCTTCTCAAGCTCCCGGCCCTCGAATGCCATCATTGGAGTCCAACCACCACCCATCGCAGACGAAGAGCCTTAACTTCCCCGAGAGTCCCGCGTAACCTTGGCACAACTACGTTCTGGATACTGTGCAGGTTAAACTCCTACCTATCCAGAATTGACCCCGACATACTAAACATACATATGTTCGGCATGTAAACGCACCCGCACGGCACTAACCACCTTTTCACATGCCCCATCAAACCCACTCATCTAACACCCCTCTCGCTCTGGACCCAACCTGTCGAAACAGCTAGTGTCCTGGGCCTACTGTTAGATGAGCTCGGAGCTTTTTTCTGTGAATTTGTTCTCGCCGTGTGCATTGTAGTACATATTTGTCACAAATTTAGTGGCAAAACTAAGTATAATTGGCACTTACACCCTTGGCTGGGAGTGCCGGCTGACCTCGTCCTTCTCCTCGTATTTGTGGTTCTATTTGTGCGTCTTGATGTTTTTCCACAAATGGAGCGATTTTCGAACTTTTTCCTTGACCAAATTTACTGCCGATTTTACAGCATAACACATTTTGCTAGTTGTCCTTTTAATATGTGCGCAATCGTATGTGACATACACACACACATCTGCACTATATCATGATCATGTTCTACAAGAGAGCGTTTTGTTTTTATGTTCATTCAAACAATTTCATGTTTATTGTTCGTTGTCCAAAACATTTTCAAAACAATCAACTGGCAACTAAAATACGCAACACTCCCACAAGCGCATAACCTTTTTCAACCAGCCCAAGTAAACATTCACCATATGAGCTGACCCACCAATCATACGCACACACAAATACATACATATATATGCAATCGAACGGCTTTGCTTGTTCTCCTACCTTTTTTCGCTTCTCAACCTCCTACCTGAGTGAGTGGTCGTGGGCTGCGTGCTAGCCCACGGGTAGGCCGGTTATTTGCTATGCATATGCGTTTTTGTTGTTGCCGTCATGAATATCCAATTGTCCTCTTAACACGATTATACCATTTTCCAACTGCTTTTCGCTGTTATTGATGCACTTGTCCGGTGGAGCAAAAAATAAGAGGGTTAACAACTGAACCTCAACTAAATACATTCCCTCCTACCTCTACTCTCCACCTACGCGTATCGAACTCTACAACCACCTTGATAAACAATTTCGCATTTTTACTTCACTTTATAACCACCCTTTTTATACATTTTCGTTTGCCTTAAATGATGATTGTCAATGCGTTGCCCATGGGGGCTTTCTCGTGTTCACTTTTTCTTTTCTGGTTGCATACATTGCGGAGAGTTCCCTTCTGCTCCTTATGGCTTTGCATTTGCCTCCTCTTATGGAGTTGGGATATGTGTAATTCAATGGAGAGCAATGCATTAATAATGATATGTGTGCTAAACGCACGTTACATTTCACGTTGCACGTAACGTATTCCATGTTACCAGGTTTCACTCCTTCTACCCCATCAAACTGGTTTGTTATTGTTTTATACTCCAATTTTCTTCTTTTTTTGTGAAGTGGCCATATTGCAAGCTTGTTTGAGTGCATATCTTTGCAAATAGATTAAATTCACATAAATTCTGAAAAACAAGTACGTACAGTGAGTGCCAATGAAACTCGTCGTACCATTAAGATTTTTTAATGTTTTTTTTTGCATAATTTATTGTAAAAAATAGTTCGTATTCTACCGAATAAAGTATAAATCAGAGTTCTAGAGTTAAAAAAAAGAAAGAAAGAAAAAAGGATATTTAAAGAATTTTTTTTTTAATTCTAAAAACAAACATTAATACTTAAAAAAATATTATTAATTTTGTAATTTAATTAATACGTAACTAAAACGTAAGGCTAATCACCTACCCTGGCAGAAAGCAAAATAGATTAACGACACCAACGCAAAACTGAGTCTTGTCGAGCCCGAGGCTCCCGAGTGGAGTAAACAAGGAAAAAAAAAACGTAATAAATACTTTTGTTTATTTCTCTAACCTAAGAAACATATATTTTACGTATTAATTAAATTACAAAACTACTAATATTTTTTTACCGATCAATAAGGTTTTTTTTTTTAGAATTTTTTGAGGTATACAGTTTTGTAAGATATAAACATTTTTTTAATACCGGTTGCTGCCCCTCTGCTGGTAATAAATAGCACACCTGCGCGAATATTTCTGCCTTGAAAAAGCTTCTCATAAAAAACCGCCTGTATTTCGGGGGCGACATAGAACTCTAGGACCCTTCATTTTTAGAAAAACACAAATCATAAATAGGAGGAGAAGATGGTCCAACTACCCAATAAAGGGTGTGAACGCAAATTATTATTATTATTTTCAGTTTTGTAGCTCATTCTATTTTGATGCCATTGAAAATCGTGCAACGTTGCCTTTTTTCAGTATTTTTTATTTGCTTTTTTGGTTAATTTGTTATAAGAATATCGTTTATATTCTATCGAAAAACAGTTAAACCAAAGTTACAGTGTTCTTAAAAAACTAAAAGAATCGGCAAAACTTCTTATATATTTTTTTTAATTTAATCATAGTTTTTAGAAGTTTTTGAGACGTACAGGTTTGTAGTTCGTTCAATTATTGTGCCACTCAAAATAGTACAACGTTGCCATTTTTCAAAGTGTTTTTGTTTTTCTGATTAATTTATTATAAAAATATTTTTTATATTCTAACGAAAAACAGTTCAAATTAGAGTCATAGAATTAAAAAAAAAAAACAGAAAAATCGGCAATATTTTATTGTAGTGTCAATAAAAATTGTACGATGTTGTCTCTTTTAAATTTTATTTTGTGTGGTTTGTTTGTTTTTTATTTGTTAACTAGCTGTACCCGGCGCGCGTTGCTACGCCAACAACTAAAATAAATTTAAGAAAAATAACTTTAAAGAAAAATCAGTGAACAAATATTCATTTCATTCTAAACCATTTTATTGATTTTGTTTATTTCGAATAAATCGGTTTAACGGGGCAGAAGTTGCTACTCCGCAGTGCCACCTGGTGGCGAGTGGCACCAATGAGGATATTCTACAAACTTTCTGCGTGGAAAAATACATATTATATATATATATCAATTTTTATAATAATCGGTCCGGAAGTTTTTGAGTTCATCGAGGGCATACATACAAACATTCATTTTTATATATAATTTATTATTGTTTCATATATTTTTTTAACCTTTTCATCATATTTTTTTTTTTTAATTTTTGAGGTAAACAGTTCCATAGTTCGTTCCATTTTTGCGTCTCTAAAAATTATACAACGTTGTCTGTTTTCAATGTTACAGATTTTTTAAGAAACTAAAAAAATCGACCAAATTAAATTTTTTATTTATTTAATTTTCTATATATTTTTAGAATTTTTTGAGGCATGTAGGTGTGTAGTTCGTTCGCTTTTAATGCCACTTAAATCGTGCAATGTTGTCTTTTTTCAATGCTTATTTTTGTTTTTTTATTTGTTAATTTATTATTTTTTGATATTTTTTTTTAATTTTCATCATATTTTTTGAATTTTTGAGGTAAACAGTTAAATAGTTCGTTCCATTTTAGTACCACTTAAAATCGTACAATGTTGTCTTTTTTCAAGTTTTTTTTTCTTTTATGGTTAAGTTTATATAAAATTGTAGTTCATATAATATATTTACAGAAAACAGTTCGAATCTGAGTCAGATAGTTTTCAAAAGCTGAAAAAGTTGGCAAAACTTCATATACATTTTTTTAAATTTTATCATATTTTTAGAGTTTTTTTAGGTACCTGTAAGTAGTTTTATAGCCCATTTGATATAATTTGGCGCAAGCTTGAAGCAGCTTCTATTAATAGTTTAGAAGTTACGAAGATTTTCGCTGATAGCGTTGCGTATTTTCTCCATAGAAACAAAAATTACGTGCATGCTACGAAGAAAATGTGCGGCGAAAAAGCTCATAACTAGTAAACGTTCAACAAAAACTACAGCAAACTTAGGTACACTCTAAGGCACTAGAATTGAATGAGACGGGAAGCTGGATAAACGATTTTTTGTGTTCCCAATAAAAATTTAGAAATTGTTATAAAATATTTGTCGATTTTTATAAGCCGTTTAGAAAGTCTTTGAATTTGATTTATATTATTTTTGTTAAAATATGAACCATATTTTTATAATAAAGGCTTAAACGCTGTACGATTCCGCATTGACACTCACTGTGTGCACACACGCACATACACATACTTTCGTCAAACACATGGGTATCCTTACATATGTAAGTGGGTACTAGTAAATGTATGTACTAAATTCCTAGTTGGGAATTGCGTGCAATTTTTAGGGGATGCAACCACTTGTATCCCTTTTCTTGTTTGCTTTCGCTTTATAATGCTATCCCTCCCCCTACCTCCTGCCGTTGAGTTAAATTACCTTTGAACGCATTATAAATAAATTATAAATCTGTCGGGCCCGTGGAAGTTCTTGCCAAGAAATTAATTGCAGGTAAGAGAGTGAACGAAGTTGTATTTCCAGTTGAAAGTTAGATATCCTTAGAAGTTTTCCAAGCTATTGTTTTAAATTGTTTTACAGCACGGAGAGTAGGCGAAGTTTTTTTTTTCTTTTATTTTAAGTGAAAGGGAAGATGATAAGTTGTGTGAATTATCACGAAAATTAATTACTATTAAAAATGTTCTTTTAGTTGTTTGGTTAAAGTGAAATTTATTACGAATTTAATAGGGGTACATTTTAACAGGATTTTGTAATTTTCTCAAAGAGTACTTATATTTTAGAGTTATTTGATTCTGGTGTAGGAATTCTGCCTGTATATTTATATTGGAGTATTACGGAATTGGTCTTGAGCTGCATACGGAAAATGACTTGGGAGCGAAAATGAGAAAAAAGTTTTTGTTTTTAATTTGTTGCATATCTTTGCAATTAATATTTTTCTATCATATCAGGTCATTAACTGCACTAAAATTTGCGATATGCATCGATTCGTCATAGTGTAGCAAACAGTTCCTTGTGAACTACTCAGAATTGAGCATTTTAAGGGGGTATTCTGGTCTAGACGCCTTAATTTTAGGTATTTTTAAAACTAAGATAAAAAACAATGAAAAACATTTTTACTATCCATTTTTTTGTGGTTTTTATTAATATTGGAAAAGTATAAAAAAAAATTATTAAAAACAAAAAATAAAAAAATCGTGGAATTACAGGCCGGCAGAATGGGGGCTACATAAAAAACGATGCTCCATGGTTGACATAATCCCGGCCCTTGTAGTGATCTAAAACAAACAAATTAAATAAATTCTTCATTAGTTAGGATGTCGCTATCGGATTACGCCAAATCAAAAAAAAAAAAAAAAAAAATTCACAAAATGGCGTCAATTTGAAAAAAAATAGTTTACCCTATTTTTTCCCTTTTCAAATTTTTTAAAAATACTTCAAACTTAAATTTTTCAAAATCCGAGGCGGGCGCGATAGACAGATGTATAATAAAAAATTCTTATCAAACTTCAAAGCGATCGGTCAAGTAGAACTTGAGATATGAGATAAAAAAAGTAGTTTTGAGAAAATCCCGCTAGAAGTTTGGGCAACAATTTACTACTCACTCTGGATTAATCGGCGATATGTTTCCAGGTATATATTATAAGAGTATAAAGTTATATACTTATATATGTATAGAATAAATAAAGGTTGTGTGGGATACAAAAGATTTTCTGGAAAGAACGAATCCTCAAGTCGTCCGGTAATATCTGCCGTTCATTGTGCGATTCGCTCCACTCAGCCGGCTTAGACGCCACGTCACAAAACCCGCTGTATCTCCGAAAATAATTCGAATTTTTAAAAATCTGTTGAAGGGCATATTTTTGAAGGTCTAAACTTTGAAAATATGTAAAAAACATCGATGTTCTTCAAATTTCTAGAAATACCCTCTTAAGTTTTTTTAGAAGTACAGTGACCATTTCCTTGTAAGTGTTTCTTCCACGAACAACTTTTGTTGGGTTAAGCTCGTGTTGGTAGAACATCCATACTGTCGATTACTCGTTTGATTCCGGCTCATATATATAGATCCACGGTTCTTAATCAGCTCCGATGTCGTCTATGAATTTTCGACTGAATTTCTTTAACATTTTTTACACCAAACGGCACTAGTCCAGTTTTGGACAATTGTCACATTATGCCATATCCCACGAGAACAAATCTTCTTGGTGGTCAAATGTTCATGTAATATGGAATGTATGCTGACCCCAGCAATGTTCAGCGATGTCTTTATCTCGCGATATGTCACAAGACGACCTTGCGTTATCAATTCACACACAGCATCGACTGTTTCTGGCTCAACAATCTTTTTTGGACGACCTTCACGAAATTCATACTGCGAGAATCGACGGCCGCATTGGAACTCGGTATACGCATATTAGCTTTTCACTGTGGCTAAGTGCTTCAACGCCCTAAAGTCGCTTTGATCCTCGGCGAAAACCGTAATCAATCATCGCATGAAAGTTTCCACGGGTTAATTTATCTTTCATGCGAAACGAATTTTCCAACTCACTGACAAATAAAAATGAAATAAAGCTCGTAAATTAGAACGTTTTATGCAAGTTTATGCTAAAGAATACCACACTTTTCGATAAAAATACGAAATCAAAGCTCGTCATGTGTACTATAGTGTTGCAAAGCCGACTATGTTAAATTGAAACCCTGGTAGTGGGGAAAAAATATCACAGTATCTAACAGGTGTTGCAGTCTTTGATATTCTTGGCATTTTTCTCTCGAAATAATGACACAGATGAGTTTGCAATGCTTTTTTTATGAAAATCATCAATGTAGGAACTGTTTATTGGGGGGCTTAGAAAAATTAAATAAAACTGCATATATTTTGCTTACAAATTACAAATTCAATCTATATATATAAATGTGAAAATCTGTCCCTATGTTCGCTTATAACTCGAGAATGGCTGAACGGATTTATCTTATCTTGGTCTTGAATTATTCGTGGAGGTCTAGGGAAGGTTTTAGAAGGTGAGAAAAATTCGAATAATTGCCGGGAAAATGGTCAAAACGTGGACCCGGGTAACCTTTGGTTGTGTATGTACAATATGGGTATCAAATAGAAGCTGTGGTTAAGTGCTTTAATACGGGTTAATTTTCATACCTATTGATGACTAGGGTCTCGAAATATATGCCAAAACGTGGACCCGCCGTGTCTTTAAACCGAATTAAACCAAACTTACACACATTGTTAAGTAGGTATTGAAGATGGTTTCCGTATAGTTTGAATACCTATTGGTAGATAGGGTCTCGAGATATAGGTCAAAACGTGGACCCGGGTAACCTTCGGACGTATATGTACAATATGGGTATCAAATGGAAGTTGTTGGTGAATGCTTTAGTACAGAGTATTTTTCATGTCGCTCCGTGACTGGGGTCTCGAAATATATGCCAAAACGTGGACCCGTCGTGTCTTTAAACCGAATTAAACCAAACTTACACACATTGTTAAGGAGGTATTGAAGATGGTTTCCGTATAGTTTGGATACCTATTGGTAGATACGGTCTCGAGATATATGTAGGTCAAAACGTGGACCCGGGTAACCTGGGGATGTGTATGTACAATATGGGTATCAAATGGAAGCTGTTGGTGAATGCTTTAGTTCAGAGTATTTCCATCCGCTCCGTGACTAGGGTCTCGAGATAGAGACCAAAACGTGGACCCTAGAATATGTTTGTACAATCTATATATATAAATGTGAAAATCTGTCCCTATATTCGCTTAAAACTCGCGAACGGGCTCACCTATCCAAACCAAATTTTTAGGCTTTGTTTGGACTATTCAGTAGTTGGTTTGTGTTTTAAAATTTTAAGAATCGGATACCAGGGTCTCGATAAATAGGCCAAAACGTGAACCCGGGTAACCCTAGGATGTGTTTGTACAATATGGGTAGCAAATGGAAGCTGTTGGTGAATGCTTTAGTTCAGAGTATTTTTCATGCCGCTCCGTGACTAGGGTCCCGAGATAGAGACCAACACGTGGACCCTAGAATGTGTTTGTACAATATGGATAGCAATTGGAAGCTATTGGTGAATGCTTTAGTACAGAGTATTTCTCATGCCGCTCCGTGAGTGGGGTCTCGAGATATAGGTCAAAATGTGGGCCCGGGTAACCTTCGGATGTATATATACAATATGGGTATCAAATGGAAGCTGTTGGTGAATGCTTTAGTTCAGAGTATTTTTCATGCCGCTCCGTGACTAGGGTTCCGAGATAGAGACCAACACGTGGACCCTAGAATGTGTTTGTACAATATGGATATCAATTGGAAGCTGTTGGTGAATGCTTTAGTACAGAGTATTTCTCATGCCGCTCCGTGACTGGGGTCTCGAGATATATGTAGGTCAAAACGTGGGCCCGGGTAACCTTTGGTTGTGGATGTGCAATATGGGCATCAAATGAAAGCTGTCGATAAGTGCTTTAACGTGGGGTAATTTTCATACCTATTGATGACTAGGGTCTCGAAATATATGCCAAAACGTGGACCCACCGTGTCTTTGCCCAGCGAAGCGGGTCGGGTTTGCTAGTATATAAATAAAAAAATACTCTTCGTACAATAGCAAAAAAAAATGCTATTACTCTATCATATGTATTGCACCATCTCAATCATCTCAACTATCTGTGCGATCCTTCTGGCAGAAAAATGTGAAACACAGGTGGTGCTCCACGCAGTAAGGAGTTGTTCCTATGCAACGAGAGGTGGGCATTCCCACTATTTAGGACTGGTATAATATTCTGCACTCATTGTCCGTATAACTTCATTATCTTCAAGACGTGATACAGAACATAAGGAGTTCAGTTTCACTTTCGTGACTTTCGTGGTCTCTCTGCAGCTCAAATTCCTCTGGCTCCGATAATTTTCGTATAGAAAAGTACGGAAACTAGCAAATAGGCACAACAGATGTTTATAAATGAGCTGCCCTAAAAATGCGAACTTAAATTTTTTCAATTACTAATCTTAAATGACTTCTTTTGTGAGCAATTTTGGTTTCAAATAAACCTGACGTTTCTGTAAATAGGGCACGACCGAGAAAATACTAAAAGTTTAAAAATTGTGCTTGCAAATCGATCCGCCCTAATGCTTATGAGTGCATGTGCTCGCAATGTATGTATTTATAATAAATGTGTAAACATTAGCTCGAACTGAGCCTTCTTATGCATTTACCTGTACGCCTTTGTCATCTTCAGCGACCGTCCCTAAAGTTGTCTGCTTAATGTTTTCGTGGAACATTTTAACCCTCCAATTGCCTTTTTTAACGAACTTTCTTTGTAAGTGTTTTGAGAACGGGTTAAAATATATGTATGCACATAAAAAGATTCTTCGTTAAATTCTACTGCAAGAATCTAGGGACAGAGATTTGAGTTGAAGTTGATGAATTAATTGCATTTTCTGCCAAAAATGTGTAATTTTAACCGCCCGTGAGAAAGGAACCGACCGTCTGGAGTAGTACTGCCTTCGTAAAAATTGGTCTGCCAGACATCTGCTTTCATAGTTATTAGTATTTTCCGTGTTGAGAAGTCACTGTTGGACAGCGTCATCAGAATGACACCTCCCAGACCAGCTAAAAGTGAAAAGACCACGACACAGCCACTCTAAAATCAAAGTTTATTTGCCGATGAATGACCCCACTGGCCCTTTGCTTTAATTGTCGTGTTGCGGTCCATTTCGAATCCTTTCCAATTGAGTGATATGTCATAAGAAAGCGTTTGATACTGAAGAGGCAGGAATTGTGGAAAAATAATTGCGCGTCAACTTGACGAAACCGCCAGACGAGCCGCTTGTAACGGATGATTTTTTAGCTATTATCTTTTTAAACAGTTGTTTTAAACAGCTGACGCACGTTTCGTGTTTTGTTTCTTCAGTTTGGTCTATAATTTAACCATGAATCGTCTTACAAACGAACAAGCCTGCAAATCATTGAATTTTATTATAAAAATGCGTGTTCTGTTAAAAAAGTTTAAAGTCGAAAAATTGTGTTCAGCGACGAAGCTCATTTTTAGATCAATGGGTACGTAAATAAGCAGAATTGTCGATTTTGGAGTGAAGATCAGCCAGAAGAACTGCAAGAGCTACCAATGTATCCAGAAAAGGTCACAGTTTGGTGCAGTTTATGGGCTGGAGGTATCATAGGACCGTACTTCTTCAAAGATTTTGCGAATCGTAACGTAACTGTGAATGGTGAGCGCTACCGTGAAATGATATCCAACTTTTTTGCCCAAAATGCAAGAGTTTGACTTGCATGACATGTGGTTTCAGCAAGACGGTGCCACATGACACAGGGCACGCGTAACAATGGACTTGTTGAGAGCCGATTTCGGTTAACATTTTATTTCACGTTCGAGACCTGTCAATTGGCCACCCAGATCGTGCGATATAACGCCTTTCGATAATTTTTTGTGAGGCTATGTTAAAGCTCATGTCTATTCAGAAAAGTCTGCTTGAATAAACGCATTGGAAGACAACATTAAAGCATTTATATGTGAGACACCGGCCGAAACATTGGACTAAGCGGATGGATAATTTGAAGCGCAGTCGCGGTTAACATTTGTAGGAAATAATCTCCAAACATTAAATTATATGGACTGTACTATCGATTTAAATAAAAATTTCATGCATTTTTCTGAATTTTACGTGTGTTTTATTGAAAAACTTGCCTATAGGTCGTAAAAAATCACCCTTTATATGCCAAGGATGATTCTGTACTGGAGAGTAATACAAAATCATATACAACTATACAAAATCACACTTTACAATATGATTGCAAAATGCATCAGCACTGTCGGTCAGTTCATTGGGTCACAAGGCGCTCAAATTTCTTATCGGCTTTTCAGTATTTATTTTTATATGGAGATATTTTTTTCCATTCGAGTACTACTCCTAACCCAAGCATTCGCAAGCGTTTGCACAATCCCTAACATTTTTATTTTATTGGTGCATTTGAAGCATAACAACTAAGCAAAAGGAAAATAAGTACCCCTCATTTTTCTCCTCGCATCTTTGTATAAATGTGCGCACCCCTACCGACGACAGACCGTGCAGTAACCAAGCATTTCTAAAATCTGCTCTAAAATAAAAGGCAAAATAACTGATGTTTTTTTCATGCGTCCACAAAGTATTTCCCACAAAAAGAATGTGAAATTTTTAAAAATGATAAATATGAGCTGTGCACTTTTACTGCCACTCTTTGCCCATTACTGTTGCATACTTTTGTGGGCGTCTGTTCCCGCTTACTCATAAATGTCGTACATTTCTTCCGTCTTTTGACTTTTGAATGCTGTTTTCTTTACCTTTCTTACTCTTTTTTTGGATCATTTTTGTTGTTTTGCTTTTGTTTTTTCTGTGAAACAGTTACACTTCTTGTCTCGCCTTCTTTGACGTGACTGGTGCGGTTTATTTCCTCCTCTTATTCCTTTTTTTATTTTCGCTGATTCATCATCATTTAAGATGTGAAACACGCCTGCATAAATACGAGTATGAAAATAAAAATTTATATTTAAAAATATAAAAATGGTTACTTACATATGTACGTGCGTTCGCCGCATAGAACATTTGACGATCTTTGCTTTTATTGCTTTTGACTTTTGCTACCTTTGGTTTTCTTGTGTGCTTCTGCTGCAGTTTGGTCCATCATTGGAAGGAATATGCGAGATGCTCACAAAAAAAAAAAAAAAAAAACACGGAAACGGAAAGCAAAACGTTGTGTCTGTCATAAATGTTAAGCTTTGTAATTTTTCATACGCTTCCTTGGGAGTTGAACTTTCTCACCTTAGTAATGAATTTTTTATATCTTTTACGAGCGCATTTCCGCAAAAAGTGCACTTTTTCTGTTTGTTTGTTTGTTTGTCTAGATTTGTCTGACTGTCTGGTACGCGTGAGTGTATTTGCTTAGTCGTCGTTGTATTTATTTTTGGCAAATCATGTTTACTTATTTTGTTGACGGTTGCATTAGTAGATGGATGATGAATGTCGCAATGCTGGTGGGTCGTCGGAGCCAAGCAAAGAGTTTGGCGAGAAAATTCGATTCAGGCGTTCATATTTGAACTTATGGAAAGGGAATTGTGCTTAAGAAATGAGAATAGTGGGGAAAACTCGGACACATTCTAGGCGCTTATTAATTGAAATTGTTAGAGAATTTCAGTAAAATTAATAAGCTATAAATTAATATTAATGTCCGGAGCAAAAGATATTGTGCAATTTCAAGTTTTATGAGGAAAATGTTTATTGAAATTTGTGTGTGAAATTGAACGGTAAGAATTTCATAGTACATATTTCACATCCTCCGAAATAAGTAATTGTAAGGATAGTTTTTTTAATTTCCTTAATATGGTTTTAGTTTCCCTTTTTCATTTGATGCCTGCGCGATTTCATGTCGAGTAATCCAAGTATTTTAGGCATTATTAGTAACTCTTCTAAATTTTTTTTTGTATTTGTAGGCTTGAGTATAAAAAGACGTACACTCAAAAAAATTTCAAAAAATATTTAATAATTTTGAGATTTTGATAATTTTCCAGCTAAGCTCCTTTGACTATTTGTTCAAGCTTTGAAACATGAATTCAAGTTTCCATTTGAACGAAATTGTAATCAATGCTTCGTTGACTTTGATCGATTACGGCTTCCCGATATTGACCTGCGACTTCAGAAAGCTCTGCAAAGAAAAGTCAAGTGCAATCAAATCGGTATTGGTGGCCAATGGACGTCACCTATGCAAGATATAACGAGAGTGTAAATTTTCTCTTGTCAATAACTCCCATCATTCTCTATAATTTTTGTCAGATTTATGAAATCTGAATCTGAATAATTGATAATGAGAATGTCTGAATGAGAATCTGAGAATCTCCTTAGGTAGAATCTGTGCTCACTAAATAAACACGAGTGTAACCAATAATACATTTAATGGTAATAAATGCTCATATACACATACATACACACTTCAACCATTAACTTCATTCTACAATCAGCGCGCCACTCGCCTTTAGCACAACAATAGTTATGGAAGAAATTTTGCCACAAAGAGCGCCATAGAGGCATTTTACTCAGCTAGAAAAAATCTGCAGTGGTAACTGTAAGATCATATACTATAATATGTTAAGAGCGACCCTAATGTATATGTAAGATTATATACTATGTTAAGTACAACCCTAATTCTCCACTATGTTTATCCGTTATCACTTTCCAATATTATACTGTAACCTTATGCTACTTTTGTTATTACATTTAATAAATCGTGAACCGCCTAACGTTAAACAACGTGTCTTTTGACTTTGACAAACATAGCTTAATAGCTAACAGGGTTATGGGCCCAGAGTGTGTCGCTAAAAATATTTGTGGAATCAAAAAAGAAAAGAAATACGTTCTGTGTGAACAATAAGTTCTGTGTGAACAAAAACATTTGGTGAACAATAAATTTTTTGAGTGAACAAATAAATTCTGTGTGAATAAAAATGAACGGTATAAACTTTGAAAAGTTAGACGGTGAAAATTATTCCGTTTGGTGCGTCCAAATGAAAAGTCTGCTAATTACGCTAGACTGCTGGTATCCGGTTGAGACTATCTGCGTAGAAAGTTGGACCGTACTCGATAAGGCCAATTTCAGTAAATCCGATAAAAAGGCGTTAGCCTTAATAACGTTAAATGTGAAAAGTTCAGAGCTCATCTATATTAAGGACTGTGAAAATTCTAAGACGGCTTGGGAGAGGCTCGATGAAATTTACAACGCACGTGGACCAGCAAGAAAGGTGTCATTATTTAAAAATCTGGTTCGTTTCCAAATTCGACGTTGTGAAAAGTTAAGCCCACAAATCAACAATTTTTGTTCAATCGCTGAAAGCCTACGTGAGCTTCAAATATCGATTCCAGACGACCTCTTGTCTATTTTGTTGCTGTGTGCGCTACCTGAGGAGATGGAAAATTTTGTTGTTGCGATCGAGGCGAGGGACGAACTTCCAACATTGGTGCAGTTAAAATCTAAGCTGCTGGAAGAAGAGCATCGTCGTGCATCAAACGGTGTAGCTGAAAACAACATCAACCTAGAAGCAGAGCGCGTGTTGTCCGTTAATTCAGCGAAGCAGAAGTCACATAGAGGTCAAGAGAGGCGTCGGTGTTACATATCCGGTATGCAAGGTCACATAAGCACTCAATGCAAAAACAAAAGCAAAAGGAAAGACAATTCAGGTAATGCAGTATTGGGGATAGGCAGTGCGAAAAGTGACAAAAGAGATAAGTTTATACTCGATAGCGGTGCATCCAGTCACATGTGTTGTGAGAAACATTTCTTCGTCAAATTAAGAGAATGCAGTGATGAAGTTATGCTGGCGACTGGTGAGAAAGTAAGAGTTGAAGCTATTGGTAATGTAAAATTAAAATCAGAGTTCTCTGGCATTACTTTAATAGACGTGTTTTATGTTCCACAATTACATTCAAATTTTTTGTCTGTGGCAAAAATTATTCAGAGAGGTCATAAAGTATTATTTATGAATGGCAAAGCTGTTGTTAAAAATAAGTATAATGAAATATTGTTTAATGCGCCATTGAAAAGCAATATATATGAAGCTAAATTATACAAGCCTAAAGAGAATTCAGCCATGCAAATAGGTGGAATATTAAATGATAAATTAAGAATCTGGCATCAGAGATTTGGTCACATTAATTGTTGCGATTTGCTTAAACTCTTTAATGAGAATATGACTAAAGATAAAGAGAAGCTAATTGAATCAGAGTTTTTCAATTGTGAGATTTGCGCCACTTGTAAAATAAAGAAAACAAGTTTTTTAAGTTATAAAAGGGTTTTGTCAAAGCAACCATTAGAAATTATCCACTCAGATTTATGCGGCCCGATGAGAGTTAAGTCGCAAAGTGGTTCCCTTTATTTTATGTCTTTCATTGATGATTATACGAGATATGCACATGTTTATTTTTTAAAGCAAAAGTCAGAGGCACTTGAATGTTTTAAAAATTTTGCTGCTAATGTTGAGAATCAAACCGGGAAAAAGATAAAAGTTTTGAGAACTGATAATGGCCGGGAATACGTAAATGAAGACATGTTAAAATATTTAAACTTTAAAGGTATAATTCACCAAAAAACGATTCCGTACACACCGCAGCAGAACGGCATAGCAGAGCGTTACAATAGAACCGTTGTTGAAATGGCACGGTGCCTGCTAGAGCAATCTAAGTTATCACACAGTTTATGGTCAGAAGCAGTCAACACGGCTACTTACGTTAGAAATCGTTCTCCAACGAAAGTTTTGAAAAATACCACTCCGTTTGAACGTTGGACAGGTCGAAAGCCTTATGTTGGTTACATGAAGGTGTTCGGTTGCGATGCGGTCGCATTAAATAAGAAACTTGGCAAATCGAAATTTGAACGGAAAGGTGATATTGTTAAATTCGTAGGGAATGCACGAGACTGTAAGGCATACAGACTTTATGATGTTCGTACGAAATCTATTATCGTGGCAAGAGACGTTATATTTTTTGAGCAGACGTTTACTACTGTTAAAAATGATGAATTATCGTGCAATGATACATTACTATTGTTTAATCAGCAAGACAACGATAATATAAGTGAGGTTCCTACCTTTAGTGGTCATGATAAGGAACACAGTAAAAAATGATGGTTTATATTTAATACCAGTTGCTATTGAATTTATACAATTTTGGAATTAAATTTGATTTTTAATTCTAAAAAGTTTTATTTTAAGACGATGAAATATTCTTACAATTATTTTAATTCCAAAATGGGTTTAAAACAAAACTTTAATTGGTGCTGAGCGTTGCGTTTTTGAAATTTAATACCTATTAGATTTAACGTAAGACCAAAAAAACATTAAAATGCTCTCTTTAATGTTTCAAGCTATTTTGGTTTCAGTTTAAGTTTCAATTATATTCAATTTAAAATTTATTGGTTTAAAAGTAAAACCAAAAAAGTATTAAAAAATTTTCTCACTCTCAATTAATTTTAATGTACTCTGAACTTTAGTATTATTTGCCTTAAAGTAAAACCAAGAAAGTATTAGTATTATTAGTATTATTTCACTTATGTATTCGGCCGCCGTAGCCGAATGGGTTGGTGCGTGATTACCATTCGGAATTCACAGAGAGGTCGTTGGTTCGAATCTCGGTGAAAGCAAAATTAATAAAAACATTTTTCTAATAGCGGTCGCCCCTCGGCGGGCAATGGCAAAACACCGAGTGTATTTCTGCCATGAAAAAAATCTCCTCATAAACATACCATAAAAAAAAATAAAATAAATGTATAAAAAAATTTTTTTTTTGTGATTCGAACCAAGGATTTTGGATTGGAAGCCCACATTGCTAGCCGCTAGGTTATCGCGCTGTGCTGCCGGCGCTGGCCTAAAAGTTATTTTGTTATTTTTAAACCCTTAAAGTATATAATTCAGTCTCATTCTTGGTTTTTTAAAGAGAATATTTTAATTAACTTCTCTCTCTCTCTTTTCTGAAACCGGAATGGTTTTAATTTTATACTTTCTGGAATTGTTATATATAAACACCAAATTGGTATTAATATTAAACTAAAATTTTTACTGTGAAGATGATGTTGTACCATCTGAACAAAATGAAGATGGTGATTCTGATCCAGAACAAATTGTGAATCCTCAAGGGCGTATCAAAAGAGGAAGGCCGAAGATTTTAAGAAATGGTACTGTTGGAAGACCACGTAAAGTATTTGCAATTGATCCATGTGTCAATGTCTTAAATTCAGTTTCTTGTGTAAAGAATGATCCGATTACCACAAAACAAGCTTTAAGCTGTGAAAATGCATTACATTGGAAAAATGCTATGGAATCGGAAATGTCAACTTTGATGAAAAATAATACATGGGATTTAGTAGACCTACCAGAGAGCAAAAATGTTATAGGTTGCAAATGGGTTTTCGCAACAAAGAGAAAGACTGATGGGAGTGTTGAGAAGTATAAAGCCCGTCTTGTTGCTCAAGGTTGTTCTCAGCGAGAAAATATAGATTATTTTGATACGTACTCACCTGTTGTGAGACATGCTACTATTCGATTAATATTAGCTCTCTCAGTTAAACATCAACTTTTGGTTCACCACTTTGATATAACTGCAGCCTATTTGAATGGTGAGCTAAAAGAAGAAGTATATATGCGCCAACCGATAATGTTTGAAGACCAAGAAAATCCGCAAAGCGTTTGTCGTTTGAAAAAGTCGATTTATGGCTTAAAGCAGGCCGGCAGAGATTGGTCAGAAAAAATAAATGATATATTAATGAAAATGGGATTTAATCGGTCGAAGTCAGACTGCTGCGTTTTTTATAAAATAAGTCTAAAAGATATCAATATAATAGGCGTCTACGTCGATGATTTAATAGTCGCAAGTAGTTCGAGAGAATCAATTGAGAATATTCTAAATAAATTGAATGAAATCGTACAAGCTGTAGATAGAGGTCCAATACAGCACTACCTTGGAATGCAAATCGAAAGAGATGGAAGTCGGGGTGAAATAAAAATTCATCAAAAGTTGTACATCGAAAAATTGCTCGATGAATGGGGTATGTCAGATTGTAAATCTGCGGTTACACCGATTCCTAGTGGGTGTGTATTACAGAAATGCCCGAATCTTAACTGTGTCGGAGACTATACTAAAAAGTTTCAGTCGTTAATGGGTGCCTTAACTTATTTGTCAATTATTTCAAGGCCTGATATTTCGTTTGCTGTTTCGAAGCTGTCGCAATTTTGCAGCCATGCTCACCACGAACACTCTTGTGGCGAAGCATATTTTACGTTATTTAAAACACACTGTTAACATGAGTTT
Source organism: Anastrepha fraterculus (assembly GCA_037575425.1). NCBI lineage: Eukaryota > Metazoa > Arthropoda > Insecta > Diptera > Tephritidae > Anastrepha > Anastrepha fraterculus. The sequence goes on along the minus strand of JAYXIM010050390.1, from coordinate 132,677 downwards.
GCGATATTCTAATTCTGATGAGTTTGTATGTTACTCAGATTCCGATTGGGCATCTGATGCTTCGATAGAAAATCATGCAGTGGCTTTGTGTTTATGTTTGGAAATGGGCCGATACAATGGGAATCTAAGAAGCAAAATGTAATAGCCTTAAGCTCAACTGAAGCTGAATACATTTCTATGTGTCAAGCGGCGAAAGAAGTTATGTTTCAACGAAATTTGCTAAGAGAAATAGGATTCAAGCGGTACGTCGAGTTTCCAACGGTCATCTACTGTGACAATCAAGGAGCTGCGTTTCTGGCGAAAAACGAGTCAACTAAGAAAAGGAGCAAACATATAGATATTAAGTTTCACTATATAAGAGAACAATGTAGTCTAAAAGAATTAAAAATTGAATATGTTTCCACTACAGATAATGTAGCAGATGGTTTTACTAAAAGTTTAAGTAAAATCAAACATGAAAAGTTTTGTAAAAAGTTATTGACCAGTATAGATATAGAATTCAATGAAATTGTTTAGTTATACATTTTTTCAAAAATGGTGTGAATTATGGTTGAGCCGGAGTATGTAAGATCATATACTATAATATGTTAAGAGCGACCCTAATATATATGTAAGATTATATACTATGTTAAGTACAACCCTAATTCTCCACTATGTTTATCCGTTATCACTTTCCAATATTATACTGTAACCTTATGCTACTTTTGTTATTACATTTAATAAATCGTGAACCGCCTAACGTTAAACAACGTGTCTTTTGACTTTGACAAACATAGCTTAATAGCTAACAGTAACCAACCAACGAAGATAGTCATAGGCGTAGGTTTTTGTTGTTGGTATTGTATCTGTATAAATATTCCCCATACATCAAGGAGAATGTTGCTGGAGTGATAGTCTTTGGCCGGATATATAGTAAATCCGGGTCGTTCCGGTGACGTTGAACTGACTGTCGTGGGACCGCATAGGCGTAGTTATTGTTAATATTAGCGAATATTACTACTTCTTATATAATTAGCATAGTTTTAAATTTAAAGTCACAATGTAAAAAACAATCTTTTTCATAGCTCAGAATGGCTTTAGAAATATAAAATTAATTTTTTTATTTTTTGGATGGCTTTAGAAATATAAAATTTTATTTTTTATTTTTTGGATATAAAATTTAATTTCTTATTTCTCGGCTTTATAATGTATGCATAATTTTTATAATTTTTCTAAGTCTAAGTGTCTAATTAAATTCAAAAAAATAATAACACCTTGCTTGCTATCTTCTGTGTGTAGAAAAATGTTCATAAGTAATTTAAAGTTCATAAAGACGTGGAATCGATTCTACTGAAGTATGGAAGAAATGGCTAACAGGTTGATGTGATTAGGAATGCTGTCCCAAAAATGAAGAATCTTGCAGCATTTCTGCATAATCAGTAATTAGGAATCCGCGGGCAGTGCGGAACTGTAAAACAAAAAAAAGGTTAAGTTTTCGTTTATTTAAGTATTTTGTTTAATAAGTTGTAAACCCAACAAGAGTACATAAATTTGCTAAGTATTATGTTTTAATTCATATTTTCGCTCTTTTGAGTTGCTTCCTTGCTAAATGCTGCTGCACGTTTTCAGTACTTTTTACTCTTGCTGTTTGCCTTTAGCCGCTTAGTTTTCTGATTGGTCACGATCAGTGCGCAAGAGAGAGAGAGCGTACAGTTGCCTTTTTGGCTGCCAGATAGAGTTGTACTTAGAGTGACTAGTAGTGAATACTTAATCGACGTATACATCAATCAAGTTTCGACTCATGTTCTCAACAAATAACAAGAAATGAAAATGGGCGTTGTCTCCATGTAGACTTGACTTCACATAATTAGGGCACTTTATCTTTTTACAATATTTTCTGTATTTTTCATGGTAAATTTTTTATTGTTGCCTATTGATTAAAGGATAATTTAGTATATAGCAGAAACCTTATAAATCTAAGTTCCAAAAATTTGTAAAAACTTCACAAAAATAAACAAAAAATTAAAAAAAAAATTGAAACAAAAACTTGTAAAATATTAGAAAAAAAAATTAAAAAACTAATTAAAAAAAAAAAATTAAAAAGAAAAAAATTAAAAAAAAAAATAAATAAAAAAAAATTAAAAAAAAAATTAAAAATTAAAAAAAAAATAAAATTTTTTTTTGTTTTTTTAATTAAAAAAAAAATTAAAAAAAAACTAAAAAAAAAATAAAAAAACAAATTTAAAAAAGAAAAAATTAAAAAAAGGGAAAGTTTTTAAAACATTAACACGTTCACGCCGGCGCGTACCACCGGTGGCCCGCACAAGATTGCGTCATCTGGCAGCGCGTACCACCAATGGTACTTTATTAGACGGTACCTATGAGATGAGATGCCATAAACGACTTCCCAAACAAATTTTGTTTTATGACCTGCAATCGCTCCCGTCCAATGTAAACATTGCCGTCTGTGGGCAAAGACCATGAATAACAGCGCCGGCGTGAACGTGTTAAAACAAAAATTAAAAAAAAAAATTTTAAAAAAAATTTAAAAAAAAATTAAAAAAAATTAAAAAAAAAAATTAAAAAAATTTTTAAAAATTAAAAAAAGTTAACAAAAAAAGAATGTTTAAGACATTAAAAAAATTTAAAAATTAAATTAAATTTTTGTTTTTAATTTTCAACTTTTTAATAAGAATCTTAAGAAAATAAGTTTAAGGGCGGTTTGATTTTTAACAATTTTTTTTTGCTTGCAATATTGTGCATTTTCTTCCAAATAATTGAGTTCTTTCCGAACCAGCGCGCTAACTGACTATCGGGAGATAAAAGTATAAACTGGCTGAGCCGCAATCGATTGCTTTTGTATTGTTTTTAAAAAAAATGTTTGGTTGTTTAAGTTTTCATCTTGGCTTAATAATGAATTCCAATTTATGAAATTCTAATCACGAATAAAACAGATATTTTTCTTTTATGATATTTTCTCTTTTATATAACATCTCATGCACTGATTAAGAAGAACAAAAATTACTATTTTTTGCTGTCCCGAAAATCGCGTGTAACCGCGGGTTTGATTTTATTGATTCAGAAAGTTTGGGAGATTGGATGCTCGAGTTAAGATGAACTCCGATATGCCTACCGCCGTAGTTTGTTATTCCATTTTTTACATTTGATGAAAAGCAATATATAAAATTTAAATGAAAAATGTCTTCGTGAAAATATAGTTTTTTCTTTTAAACACATTCTACAAAATCATAGTTATAAGCAAAGAGTTTTTCCCTCATTTGAATTCTTCAACGCATTAAAATTTACTCACACTTACATCCTGACTGCGCGATAAAAAGTGTGAAATTACAAAATACAAAAAAAAGCAAGAAAAATAAACTTCACCAATTTATGCTGCCTTTTGACTCTGGGTGTTACATTTTAAACACTCACAACACCTATTATTTTATATGCCCTTTGCTCCGCCTCCACAAAACCCTTATTTGCCATTTAAGCCGCCCGAAATTGCTGTCTGATGCAGCAACACCCAGTCCGTTCGCAACGATTGCCACCTTGTATTTCCACGCACTTCCGTTGTCTGCCGTCTATGCTGCATCGCTATAAAACACAGTTATTCCACCAGACGCGCAGTTATTTGATGCAACAAGCAAAACAGCGGCTTACGTCTGTGCGGCACATTCATCTCTTCTGGGTGCCGAAAATAAAAAACACAACAGCCACAATTTGTGCATTTACTGGCAAAAAACGAGAAAAAAGTGGTGTGCGTGCGTGTACATGTTCGAGTAGTTGCATTTGTATGTATGCAATGGATGTGCGAGTGCGGAACTTACAACTCAAAAATGCTACAAATGTGTGAAAAAAGAATTTTGCGCCTTTACTACGTTTCACGTGAAATTTTTATGCCGCTGGGAAATTTATGATTTTTTATATATTTACACCTATAAACATTTGCGCTGTATATAAATGGTAGTGTGAGATTACTTCATATACAAACAAACTATTTATCTGTACATACATTCATGCATGCATATATTTAGGCGCATACTTATTTTATACAACAAATACAGCACTGAAAATTTTTGCTCACCAATAATATTTATGTAGTGGTGGCTGTGTTGGTAGTTCACTGTTTGTGTTCGTCTGTGATTACTGAGGGTACCCTGTGGGGAAATTCATTAGCCTGAACTAGTTCGTTTGTAGTGAATTTCGAACCATTACTAAACTAGTTCACTTCTAGTGAATTTAGATCCATTACTAAACTAGTTCGCTTCTGGTGAATTTATACTAATTACCATTAGTTCGCGTTTCTTATTTCCTTTGCAGCAACTGGTGAATTTCACACGGCTGTGTACTATGAAGCGTTCGTTGGTACGAAATTACTTTTGTTTCATAAGTCTGAACCCAATTGCGAAATGCTTGAAATGAAATTCGTACTAGATTTCATCTCTTTACATCCTTTTTTTAGTTTACTTTCGAAGCCATATTAAATTTGCGAAATTTGTCGTGCCAATTCTTCGGAGGCGGAAGAGAATTTTAGCTTTTATTTTTTATTTCTGCGCTTCAATTTTAAAATTTATAATTCACATTTTGTAAAAACTAAAATCTTATTCAATAACTTACATTTATTGAAAGCGAAGAAACGCAAACCACATTTCAGCTCAACTTGAACCTGCAACTACTGTATCGATGCAGTGACCATAAATATGAATTTTTCATATAATATACATATGTACATACAAATTTATGTAATACAAGGTGGCGCAAAAATAATCACCATATCGGCAGATTTATAATTCTTGCAAATGGCGTCGAAAGTCAATCATTTTTGATACGTCTGAGTTAGACAACTGCAGCATTCATACAATCGGGCAAGCAATCGAGGGCGTAAAGGCCAAAATAAAGATTTCTATCACTCAAATTATTTTTGATTCAGTAAAAAAAAACAAAAAAAAAGGTGAATAAAAAGTAATTAAAAAAAAATAAATAAATAAAACAAATTAAAGAAAAAAAAATTAATAAAAAAATAAATAAATAAATAAAAATTAAAAAAAAAAATAAAAAAGTTAAAAAAAAATAAATAAATAAATAAAAAAGTTAAAAAAAAATTTAAAAAAATTTAAAAAAAAACTAAAACAAAATTTAAAAAAAAATTTAAAAAAAATTTAAAAAAAAATTAAAAAAAAATAAAAAAAAAAATAAAAAAGTATTAAAACAAACATTAAAACAAAAATTAAAAAAAATGTAAAACAAAATTAAAAAAAACTTATAAAATATTAAAAACAAATTTACAAAAATTTGTTTAAATAAAAACAATTTAAAAAAATTAGAAAAAAACTAAAAAAAAATATTAAAGAAAATTAAAAAAAAAATAAAAATAAATTTAAAAAAAAATTAAAAAAGAAATACAAAAAAAAATTTTAAAAAAATTAAAAAAAAAAAATTTTAAAAAAATTTAAAAAAAGTAAATAAAAAAAAATAAAAAAAATTAAAAAACAATTAAAACAAAGTTAAAAACAAGCGAGTGGAAACTACTTGCGTTACGACCAGACAAATCTGGCCATCCCACAATCTGAAACAGACAAAAACCCTTATAAGTCTATCGAGACACGAACTAAGGCATATAATATCTCTTATCAACGGTCACTGCCTTTTGGGCACTCACGCACGTCGCACACTGGGGATTTTTGTACAGAGATGCGGAAAAAAGTATACATCCCAAAAAATATTTACATTTTTACTACTAATGAAGTTGTATATATTTGTGTATGAAAAGAACATGTTTAAAAACTATTTTTTAAAAAAATTAAAAAAAATTTTTTTTTTTTTAATTCATAAATTTTATTTTTTTATTTTTTTTTTTATTAATATAATCCAGCAAATATTTACGCACAGGATACATGTAAGTTCATAATTCTGAATTACCCTCAAAATGTCAAAACAAAATTAAAAGTGTTTCGTTATCATTATGCACACACTAGAAAGCGTTTAGTTATTATCATTGCCAAAAAATAATCAGTGGCGCCTGGTGGCACCTGCAATTGATTAAAACTGAAAGAGACGCTATTAAGGAACACGTTGATACTAGTTTCTGACCGTAGGTAAGTGTAGCTCAACTTGCAGATCCAAGAATATGAAGGAATATGATATTGTTCTTTTTTTCGTAAAATTAATTATAAATAGATAATCAAATGCTTTACAGCCTTTGTTCTTCCGGCTAAAATATATATAAATATCGTACCCTAAATGAAAAATAAAAAAATCGAAGTCGGCTCAAGCAAAAGGAAAAAAAACCACCTTGGGCTTTGAAGTTTTTTCTTAGTCAGTTCAATACTATAAAAAAATTATACTTTTGACATATATATAAAAAAAAACTGTAAGTCGGAGTTTAGTAATTCTTTTAGATTTTATTGTTGGTGCTATTCTGGAATTTAGAAATACCATTAAACATTGCGTAGGTGGTATGTTGCAAATTTGACTTTTTTCCGCAAAATCCCCAGTGTGCGTCGGCTCGGAGTTCCTCAAAACGACCTGTGCAGGTACTGCGAGGACGAAGATGAGGAAGTATCGAGCAGACATTTGCTGTGCAGTTGTCCCGGCCTAGCCAGAAGTCGACTCGCTCTTCTAGGCTCTCCAAAAATTGACAATCTTTCAGTAATCTCAGACCTGAAAATCGAATCTCTCATCAAATTCTCGAAACGAACTAATATCTTTGACCAAAATCTACAATAAAAATCTCGGTTAGGTGGGGAAATCATATAACATAATGAGCTCTAGGGTAACACTCGGACCCAACTTGCGGTCTATGTGGCACTCCGATGCGGGGTCACCCTTAAACCGACCAACCAATAAAAAGAAATTAAAAAAATAAATAAATAAATTAAAAAAATAAATAAATAAATTAAAAAAATAAATAAATAAATAAATAAATAAATAAAAATTAAAAAAAAAAAAAAATAAATTAAAAATTAAAAAAAAAAAACAATAAATAAATTAAAAAAAAAAATAAATAAAACCTACAAAAATAAACTAAAACATTAAAAAAAAAACTTAAAAAAAATTAAAAAAAAATTATAAAAAAAAATTGAAAAAAAGTATTAAAACACAAATTAAAACATAAATAAACAAAATAATAAAAAAAAATAAAAAAAAATAAAAAAAAATAAATAAATAAAAGAAAAAACAAAAAGAAAACTAAAAAAAAAAATAAAACAAAAAAAAAAAACAAAAAAAAAATTTAAAAAAAAGTTAAAAAAAAAAATAAAAAAAAAAAATTAAATTTATTAAAAAATTTTAAACGTGAATCAACTTTCTTCTTGTTGCTGATTTGTTTTTTAAATGAATATACAAAATAAAAAAAATTCTGAGAAAAGTCAGAGCACTTTTCGAAATAATAGTGCCAAAATGGTGAGGCGTTTTCACTAGTTTTTGTTTGTTTATTTAGTGCTCATCAATTTTTTTTATAAAAGTCCTTTCAAACTTTGTACAAAAATTAAAAAAAAAATTGAAGTTTCATTGAATTTTAAGCTTTTTAATTAGAATTTCTAGAAACAGTTTTCATATACGATTTATTCCCTTTAAAAAAAAATCCATTTTCTTTGCGTTAAATTGTTTACACACATGACTTAAAACTGTTTTATGGTCGATATCCAGCTCAAAGGCGATGCTACGACTACTAAAATGCAGATAAACTTCGATTATTTCTGCGATTTTATCGACATTTTCGAGGGCCGACCTGCCCGTGAGGTGAATCTTTGATATCAAAAATGCCTTAATGTAATCGGTGGAGCCTAAATAGCACATAATTACAGCATCGGCACCATAAGCACCATTCACATTTTCAGCGGCCTTGCTTGCATTTTCGCCTTTATCAAAGACAAACTGTAAAATGTTCCGAATTTTCGCTTGATTCACTTCCATTGTTCACACCCTGTAGCTCACAACTGAATGGAACAAACGGAAAAACAGCGAAAGAATTTTTTTTGTGTGAAATGTCACCTTGACAACGAGCATAAACTTTAAATTACCATATACGGAGAAAATAACGAATTACTTTTTCTCCAAAAAAATTTTTTGCTCCGCAGTTCATACTATATACAACAACAAAAGTATAACGCTAAGTTTAAGGCTTTGCAAAATTTCATTGAAATGTTCACCTTTTTAATCGAATATTTAAGAATTATGCTGGGTATGCAGTTTTATAGCTTTTTGAATTTTAGTGCAAGTTTAAGCTTCAAGTGACTGCGAAATACGCTTGATTTTTTACACTTTTTGTGTTGACGCTGCTGGGCTGTTTCTTCCATATAAAAAAAACTCGAGCTCTGCAAAAATTCAATGGGTTATAAGACTGCATGGGCAGAAAAATTCTATAAATTCAAGCTAAAAAGTTGAAAGTTTTCATGAAATATTGGAAAAATTTCAAAATCTTTAGCAAAGTGTGAAATTAAGGCAGTGTAGGTTTTTGTTGTAGTATGCAGTATATTTTTATAATAAAAAGTAGTTGTAAGTTTATAATTTTGTAACTCCGTGTGTTTGGTTAATGGATAAACAAACAAATAAACTAGAAAACTTCGATTTATTTTAGAATTATTAGGTCAAGCACATTGTGTTGTTCACAGTTTTCCCTACAGGGTATGCTGCGACCGCTGATGACTGTTGCCATTTGGCTGCTTGTTTGGTAATTTGTACTTTATGATTTAAAGCTTTTGAAATGGCAACTGCAGCTAAAAAAGTTATTGCGAGAAGTACTTTTATATTTTTAAGGATTTAAGTAGTTGGGCGGCGTAGTAACAACGGCAGTATTGAATTAATTTTTTCCACCCCGAGGCGTCAAAAATATGAAAATATTTAATTGAAAATGTAATCAGTCAAAATATTACTTCCGTATGAGTAAAAACGTATTTTAAAAGTAAAGAAATACATTTTCCATACACAATATAAAAAAATAAAAATAAAAAATGAATTTTCCATAAGTAAGACAAAAACTCATAATTTAATTTAGTAGGAGAGTTCACATATTGAAATAATAAATACATGATTTCAGATATTTTCTGCTGCCAATTGAATGCTAAGAAGACGACGTTTTATGTTATTTTTTTAAATATTTATAGATATTAAATTTAAAATTGCAACTGTATTAACCTGTGCGTTTTCTTGCTTTTCATTTCAGGTAAGGTTGTCTAGAAGATTATTAATCTGTGGAAGTGAAGGTGTGGTGAGTTCATTGGAGAAAAAATGTAAGACAAATTATGTTATATGACGATTTTTTTTAAATATCGATTGTTAACGAAGCTTTAATTCCCGGCAATGAAAAACTACTACTACTCGGTTTCGATCGGACTTCGCCTTCGTCACAAATGTTCGCTTAGGTTACGGTTCAGTTTCAGCCAAAAACGAACGAACTTTGGCAGACCATTTCATTCATTTCTTTTGTTGAACAATTTATAAACTTCTAGTCTTCCTTACATTTTCGAATACTGGCAATGAAGTGAACATTTTCCAAAGGGTGATCAATTGAGAGGTATCGGATCTTAAATTGAAATACAAGAACGAAGATTTAAATTGACTAGGCAATCTTTATTATTTTTGTGTGGAACCCTTCATGACATTTATTTTTTAAAGATAATCTCTTTCAAATGTTGGTCGTCCGTAAACACCAAGTGTGAATGACTCGCTGGAGGACTTCGGAATAGTCAAAATTTTAATTTGTAATAAAATGGCGTCTATAGGAAAAAAAATCGAATTTTCTACAAAAATGTTCGCGAAAAATTGCCTAAAAAAAAAATACAAAAAATAATCAGAATTTTTACTCCTTCGACTAATACCTGGAAAATATATCTGAGAAGGTTGTGTTAAAATTTCAAGTATCTCGTTCGTTCGGTATCGCGTGAATAACTTTGTTAATATTGACTTCTAATGCCTCAAGAGGTTATATACACTTGTAAGGCTGAAAATACACGTTTTTTTGTGAATTTTTTACAAAGAACGATTTTATTAAACAAATACAATTTTTAATTATTCAAATAATGTCTACTTTAAAGTTAATTATAGCTCGTAAAGTTTGTGAAAATATTGAAGTGCACGGCTCCTGCAGATGATCTCTCAAACGTCCTCCAAAAAAAGCGTTCGGCGGTGGACAAAATATCTCCGGTTTGGATTATCTGAAATCGAAAAATCAATTAGATTCCTTTTTTGTGGATAGATAAAGCTAGGTATTAATCGAAGGATTAGTTAAAATTTTAATTTTTGATAAAATTACGGTTATAGGAAAAAAATTGAATTTTCTACAAAAATGTTCGCGAAAAATTGCCTAAAAAAATAGAAAAAATAATCAGAATTTGTATTCCTTCGATTAATACCTGGAAAATATATCTGAGAAGGTTGTGTTAAAGTCCAAGACGATCGGTTCACCCGTTTTTGAGAAATCGTGTCCACCGACTTCGAAAACACGGTTTTGAGAAAAACGCGTTTAAAGTTTGAAAAGCACTTTACATAGGCTAAAAATTCTTTGAAACGCCTTTTCAAATTTGCGTGTAACTTCGAAAATATTCACCACAACGAAATTAAATTTTCTGTGTGCATTCTTAAATATATGTACATACATTAAGAATCTATCTTTATATATATATTTCTTATGTTCGTGTGTTTGTCACTGAACTCCTCCTAAACGACTGAACCGATTTTGATGAAATTTTTTGTGTGTGTTCAATGGGATTCGAGAATGGTTTAGATTCACAATTTGGTCTCCTGGGGTCTCGAGATATAGGTCAAAACGTGGACCCGGGTAACCTTCGGACGTGTATGTACAATATGGGTAGCAAATGGAAGCTGTTGGTGAATGCTTTAGTTCAGAGTATTTTTCATGCCGCTCCGTGACTAGGGTCTCGAGATAGAGGCCAACACGGGGACCCTAGAATGTGTTTGTACAATATGGATAGCAATTGGAAGCTGTTGGTGAATGCTTTCGTACAGAGTATTTCTCATGCCGCTCCGTGACTGGGGTCTCGAGATATAGGTCAAAATGTGGGCCCGGGTAACCTTCGGATGTGTATATACAATATGGGTATCAAATGGAAGCTGTTGGTGAATGCTTTAGTTCAAAGTATTTTTCATGCGGCTCCGTGACTAGGGTCCCGAGATAGAGACCAACACGTGGACCCTAGAATGTGTTTGTACAATATGGATATCAATTGGAAGCTGTTGGTGAATGCTTTAGGACAGAGTATTTCTCATGCCGCTCCGTGACTGGGGTCTCGAGATATAGGTCAAAACGTGGACCCGGGTAACCTTCGGATGTGTATATACAATATGGGTATCAAATGGAAGCTGTTGGTGAATGCTTTAGTTCAGAGTATTTTTCATGCCGCTCCGTGACTAGGGTCCCGAGATAGAGACCAACACGTGGACCCTAGAATGTGTTTGTACAATATGGATATCAATTGAAAGCTGTTGGTGAATGCATTAGTACAGAGTATTTCTCATGCCGCTCCGTGACTGGGGTCTCGAGATATAGGTCAAAACGTGGGCCCGGATAACCTTTGGTTGTGGATGTGCAATATGGGCATCAAATGAAAGCTGTCGATAAGTGCTTTAACGTGGGGTAATTTTCATACCTATTGATGACTAGGGTCTCGAAATATATGCCAAAACGTGGACCCACCGTGTCTTTGCCCAGCGAAGCGGGTCGGGTTTACTAGTCTATATATATAAATGTGAAAATCTGTCCCTATGTTCGCTTATAACTCGAGAACGGCTGAACGGATTTATCTTATCTTGGTCTTGAATTATTCCTGGAGGTCTAGGGAAGGTTTAGAAGGTGAGAAAAATTCGAATAATTGCCGGGAAAATGGTCAAAACGTGGACCCGAGTAACATTCGGATGTGTATATACAATATGGGTATTAAATGAAAGCTGTTGGTGAAGGCTTTAATTCAGAGTATTTTTCATGCCGCTCCGTGACTACGGTCTCGAGATAGAGACCAAAACGTGGACCCTAGAATGTGTTTGTACAATATGAATATCAAATTGAAGCTGTTGGTGAATGCTTTAGTACAGAGTATTTTTCATGCCGCTCCGAGACTGGGGTCTCGAGATATAGGTCAAAACGTGGGCCCGGGTAACCTTCCGATGTGTATATACAATATGGGTATCAAATGGAAGCTGTTGGTGAATGCTTTAGTTCAGAGTATTTTTCATGCCGCTCCGTGACTAGGGTCCTGAGATAGAGACCAACACGGGGACCCTAGAATGTGTTTGTACAATATGGATATCAATTGGAAGCTGTTGGTGAATGCTTTAGTACAGAGTATTTCTCATGCCGCTCCGTGACTGGGGTCTCAAGATATAGGTCAAAATGTGGGCCCGGGTAACTTTCGGATGTGTATATACAATATGGGTATCAATTGGAAGCTGTTGGTGAATGCTTTAGTACAGAGTATTTCTCATGCCGCTCCGTGACTGGGGTCTCGAGATATAGGTCAAAATGTGGGCCCGGGTAACTTTCGGATGTGTATATACAATATGGGTATCAAATGGAAGCTGTTGGTGAATGCTTTAGTTCAGAGTATTTTTCATGCGGCTCCGTGACTAGGGTCCCGAGATAGAGACCAACACGTGGACCCTAGAATGTGTTTGTACAATATGGATATCAATTGGAAGCTGTTGGTGAATGCTTTAGTACAGAGTATTTCTCATGCCGCTTCGTGACTGGGGTCTCGAGATATAGGTCAAAACGTGGACCCGGGTAACCTTCGGATGTGTATATACAATATGGGTATCAAATGGAAGCTGTTGGTGATTGCTTTAGTTCAGAGTATTTTTCATGCCGCTCCGTGACTAGGGTCCCGAGAATGTGTTTGTACAATATGGATATCAATTGAAAGCTGTTGGTGAATGCTTTAGTACAGAGTATTTATCATGCCCCTACGTGACTGGGGTCTCGAGATATAGGTCAAAACGTGGGCCCGGGTAACCTTTGGTTGTGGATGTGCAATATGGGCATCAAATTTAAGCTGTCGATAAGTGCTTTAATGTGGGGTAATTTTCATACCTATTGATGACTAGGGTCTCGAAATATATGCCAAAACGTGGACCCACCATGTCTTTGCCCAGCGAAGCGGGCCGGGTTTGCTAGTATAAAATAAAATAAAGACAGCGTTGGTTCGATCGATTTCGTTCTGGTGTAGTAGATGTCGAAGATGCACCCCGTACTGGTACGCCAATCGTCGTAGAGACCGATAAAATCGTTGAAATTATCCAAAGAGACCGGCATGTGAGCATTCGCTCGATTAGTCAGGAACTAGGTGTAGACCACAAAACCGTTTGGAAGCATTTGCAGAAGATTTGATTCCAAAAAAAGCTAGATGTTTGGGTGCCACATGTGTTGACGTAAAAAAATCTCTTGGACCGAATCAACGCTCGCGATTCTCTGCCCAAACGGAACGAACTTGACCCATTTTTGAAGCGGATGGTGACTGGCGATGAAAAGTGGATCACGTACGACAACGCCAAGCGAAAAAGATCGTGGTCGAGAAGCGACGAGCCGGCCCAAACCATCGCCAAGCCCGGATTGACCGCCAGGTAGGTTTTGCTGTGTGTTTGGTGGTATTGGATGGGAATTATCCACTATGAGCTGCTCAACTATGGCCAGACCCTTAATTCGGTCCTCTACTGTGAGCAACTTGACCTTTGAAGCAGGCGATTGACCAGAAGCGGCCAGAATTGGTCAATAGGAATGGTGTTGTGTTCCACCAGGACAACGCTCGTCCTCACACATCTTTGATGACCCGCCAGAAGCTACGGGAGCTCGGATGGGATGTCCTATCGCACCCACCATATAGTCCAGACCTGGCACCAAGTGACTATCATCTCTTCCGATCCATGCGAAACGCCCTTGGTGATACCAAGTTGGCCTCAAAAGAGCCTTGTGAAAACTGGTTGTCAGATTTTTTTTGCAAATAAGGAGGGGGGGGGGTTTTTGATAATGAAGTTGCCTTCTAAATGGCAACAAGTTTGCGAACAAAACGGGGCATATTTGACTTGAATCGGATAATTTTAAGTACGTTAAATAAAGCGTCCAATTTCGATCACAAATACGACATTTCTTTTTCCCGAGCCCAATATAATAAGTTGCTTGACCCTTCTATATGGTCATCTGATGTCATGAAATAAGACCTTTCCTTTTTTTAAAAAGAATCAGGCCCACTAGCCAAGCCTTAGCTAAGCAGGTTGACCCTAATGCAAAAATACCGTAAGTTTATATTATAAAAATTTTTCTGGTATGTAGACTAAAGCCGAAGATGTATTTTTAGCCACATCCCGTTGTGAATATGATGCATATGCCATTGTTGGGACTTGGCTAAGCGATGACTTTTTCGGTGCTGAATTATCTACCATAAATGTACTTCATATCTAAAAAAATTATCGTGCGCTAGGTTAATAGCATCCTGCCATCACTTCTCCAGCGAGTGGCGTGGAGTATGGAGGCCAGATTCGAAGTGGGTGTACGATGTAACGGTCAACATTTAGAAAACAGTTAAATAGTTTTTATAAAAACAACCTTTAGAAATAATTTTTATTAAATTAAAATGCTCACTTGTCTTCTTTATAATGGTTTTTGATATAATTTTTTTTTAATAAAAATTAGAAAACATGTAAATAGTTTTTAAAAAAACAACCTTTAGAAATAATTTTTATTAAAATAAAATGCTCAGTTGTCTTCTTTATAATGGTTTTTGGAATAAGTTTTTTTTTAATTTTTTTTTTTAATAAAAATTAGAAAACATTTAAATAGTTTTTAAAAAACAACCTTTAGAAATAATTTTTATTAAAATAAAATGCTCACTTGTCTTCTCTATAATGGTTTTTGAAACAATTTTTTTTTATTTTTGTTTTAATAAAAATTAGAACAAATTTAAATAGTTTTTATAAAAACAACCTTTAGAAATAATTTTTATTAAAATAAAATGCTCACTTGTCTTCTTTATAACGGTTTTTGAAATTTTTTTTTTTATTTTTTTGTTTTTAATAAAAATCATTAGTAATTCGCTTTTAATTATGCTTGTAATTTAATTTTAATTTTTAATTTATATTCCTTATTCACCGCACACCCTGTATAATATGTAAAAGTATTTCACATACACACAGCGAAAAAAGAGGGAGGGATTATCACACATAATTTTCTCTTAACTTCTAAACTACTGTCCTTCGTCTCAGCTTACATAATTCTGTAGTATGTTCAATGGCTTCTTTCCCAGAAGTTCCCACCCCACCATGTAATATGCATGTCACAATGATCATTAATAAGCCTGAAAATTTTTCTGCTGCCAAATATATGTATGTATGTAGTAAATATATCAGTCTCAACGACTTCTGTATTCGCACTTTTGCATGAAACTTTCACCCACTACCCGTCGCCTAACTAACTACACTCCCAGTTGAATTTGTTGGTGTTGCAACTGGTAATTTATTGCCTTTGCTGCTGATGTAACAAACTCCGAGCACATGCATGCATATATTTTCTCTCCCAACTGCTTAAATTATGGCGGCGGGCGCGCTGAGTATCAACTCACAAGTCGCTACTTTGTGTGTGAAGAAATCGAAGTTTATGTCGAAAGAAGAAAAATCATTTTTCTTACACACAATTTCATTTGTCTGTTTGTCAGTCGGTCGGGGTCGATCCGCTTTGTGTGAGTTCGACATCCGTTTTGGGTTGTGAATTTTTCACAGTCATGCCGAAAGCATGTTTAAATTACTGCTTACTTCGCCAGTTGTGGAAGTTGGCAAAGATATTGGACGTTTGGCAAATTGTTGACCTTTCTCCTCAATTCTTCACATATTTTTTGCACATTTATTACTGTATTTTGTATTTTGTTTTTTGCTTTTCCTGCTTCAATAATCGAGTTCCTAATTTTCATTTGCCGATACTCAATAAATAAAGTGCATATATTTGTTTCCCAGTTGCTTTCTAATTTGCCGCACTAAACTACTTTCTTGCGCCCTTTTGTCCTTTATGAACTTTTAAACTTTTTGTGCTGCTTTTACTTTCCCTTTCTGATGTTTTTTTATTTCTTGTGTTGCTTTCAAAAGATTTGCAATTCATTTGCTTTTCCACTTAACACTTTATTTACCAATAATTCTTTTTTTCCCTGGCTCATCTCCATCAACACCAAAAGTACTTGCTTCGATTGTGCCTTCTATTCGTATGAACTGATTTGATGTTCGTGCCTGCGTGTGTGTGTGTGTGCGGTTAAAGGATACAATTTCTGCATTCAGAAAGGTTTCTATTCGGCGAAATTAAGAAAAATGAAGAAGTAAAATGAAATATTTATTAAGTTTTCTCTCCATTCTCTGCTTGCGGACACAATTTTTATAGCAGCGCAGAGTGTGGAGACAAAATCTCAAGTACAAATTTTATAATAATGATGTGATGTTGTGCGTGTGATTGATAGTGTCCAACGCAGCCGAGGCAGCAATAAGTAGTGAGCAATCAGTAGATGGATTTTCAGTTAGAAAAGCGCTCTCTCACTCTCCCTCCTTCTCAGAATAGCTATGTATGTGAAAGTGGTGTGTAGTATTTTGTATGACATCTTTACTTGCTTGCCGTAAAGTTGAGGGCAAAAATCTTGCCTTGCTTACTCTGGCGAACTTAAACGTTCGATGGCTTAATACGTACATATGTATGTATATATTTGTTCCCTCCTTATCGGCCTGATTTTGTGTCTAAGTAACTGCATAGTCTGCATCGACCTGTCTGATGTCTGCGGTACTCAGCAGTTTAAAAAATGCTTGCTATGGCGGGATTAACAAAAGTTCGCGTACTTGGCTGAAAGCTGGCAGGCAGATGTGACTTAGTCACACGACCTTTTACAAAAACTATATACTATAAATCCAGGTTTCAAGCCTTGTGCAAAAAATTGAACTATTTGTATCGAAATTTCAAACTTTATAATAAAAAATTTTATGAAAATTTCAAGTATGTAGGCTTTTAGTCCATTTAATTTTGGTATAATGGAGTGTCAGTTTGAAGTGGTTGAAGCATCCCGTTGATTTTTGAAAATTTTCATTTTTGCAGCGGTTTTGCGGCATTTTCTCCATATAACAAATGCTCGACAACACACTCGAACTTTTTATAAAAATTAGATGAGGGCGAAACATCAATTAAGGAATTTCCGGTCAGGTGTACATTCCAGGGCCTGGTAATCTCTTCAATCAATAATCTTCTTCAGAAACTTGGAAAAAAAAATCTCACCTGACAATTTTGTGAAAAAAATGTATACCTATACAGGCTGTCACTTTGGTGTAAAAATCGCGAACTAAAAGTAAATCCGGAAAAAACGGCTCAGCTACTGTTTAGCAGGAAACATAAAACACCTGCTCTTAAACAAATATCCCCAGGGATATTGTACTGGATAGGAAGCTAAATTGGGGCCTCACAGTCGTACATAGAGTGCGCAAAGCTTTGACGGCGTTGTACACCTGCGGAAGGCTAATTGGGAAAAAATGGAGATTGGAACCCAGAATGATACACTGGCTATACACAGCAGTGGTTAGGCCTATTCTCTACTATGGTATTGTAATATGGTGGAATGCCCGTCAAAAGAATTGATAAGGTTCAGAGGCTCGCATCTGCTCTTATAGCCGGTGCGATGTCAACCACACCATCGAAAGGATTGTATGGAACATTCAACTCCCTTCCACAACGTCTGCAGGCAAGATGTATCGCGCGCAGAGCGGCAATAAAGCTGAACACTTTGAATAAGTGGTCAAACAAGGACTATTGTCGCGGTAAAATCCTGGCTGGAATTTCTGAACTTTGCGGACTAGTGGACTATGCACTCCCGCCAACACTTGCCATTACAACGTTCACGACCCTGCTACCCTCAAGGGAAGAGTGGGAACGGGGCGATGTAAGACAGGGCGAGTCCTTCCATGTATGCACAGATGGCTCAGGCGAGGTATATATTTCGAATATCTGGGGATCTCCTTCAATTTTCAGTTTCCCGACTACTCTAGTGTCTTTCAGGCTGAACTGATGGCAATAATGAAAGTCGCGACACTGGTGCAGTATGATGCGTTACCTGCAGATGATATCTATTGAACATTTTCACTAATAGCCAGGCGGCGATAAAATCCCTCACAAAGCAGTCATCAAGCTACAAGGTAGCAATGAAATGCCGCATACCTATTAACGAGATGGCTGAGTCATTTCACTTAAAGGGTTCCTGCCCATTGCGTCATTGAGGGTAACTGCGGAGCCGATGAACTAACTAGCAAGACTCGGCACCAAATTGGCCTATGAGTACATAAAAGCACCGGCAGAATCGCCCGATAATAGTGGCCGATTATCAATGCTAATCACACAGAATCGCTGTTAAGCCAAAATAAGTATAGTTTGAGCTTACAGATCTCAGTTATAACGGGGCACTGCATAATAGGTAGGCGCGCCCAGAGGACGGGTGTGCAAGCACATGATTTCTGCTGAAGCTGTCTAGATGAGGGAGAGTCAAAGACGATCTTGCACCTTCTGTGCCATTGTTCTGCTCCAGACATACATAGGTTTAGGTTTATACATAGGCTATGAGCCTTAGTGTGTCCCCTCAGAACAACCGCTTTACCTAACCTTTTAAGGTCTGTCTCTCTCTCTCAAAGAGGTGATTGAGAAACAGCACAGGAGATATGGCTAACATCTTTGAAGTTTTCGGTTGCTTATACCAGTCGATGGTAAATCTTGGCTAATTTTTAGCCTTCAGTCATATCCTACTTTGGTAGAGATTCTATCTCCGCTGATTGCATGCCGCAGTATCGCTCCTCAGCTCTCCATTATCATCCTGCTGTACAGTAATAGCTTAACCTAACTTTTCATGACTACTTATTATCGCTGGCTATTTTGACATACTTTTCTTCTTATCTACATTTACGAAATTAGATTTTATACACTTTTTTTGTGCCAATTTGTACATTCTTGTATTCTATGATTGTTGGTAGAATACTAAGGTGGAGAGAATGCAGAAGTTGGCGATATACGCGAACCGCTATGCGCTCTCACTCTCAGTGAATTTGATGGAATTACCTGCTTTGCCGACGTAGTAGGTGGGCGGTGGGCATGTGTTTTAATTTTATTGTGATAAGCAATGAGCAAATATAGCGAATTTTTCGTGTTACGCCGTTCTTTTTCTTGTTTCTCCTAATTGTTTCGTTACAGCAAAAAATCCTTTCACAGATGTTGCAATCTTCGGTTCTATCATTCTTCGTATACTATTATCACTTAAGCGAACATTCGTCGGTCGCTTTTTTCATTCAATACTGCTGCAGTGCATTGCCTATTTATCTCTTTATCCATTTTCGTCTCGTGTCCTCTATCTCTACCAGGTTTAATGCCCAGAATGAGTGTGGCGAAAGGATTGACTTTTTAATATGCTGTTGCAGTGGCAGCAGCTACAGCGTAAATCTGTTTGGGAGAAGAGCAGATGAAAGGAGGATTTAATATAGGCACGAATAAGATGTAGATAAGCAGGTATATTTTGTGCTGCAGCTGCTTAGAGTAGCAGCTTAAGTAAATAAATTGCACTCTGTGAAATTTCTATTTTCTATTGTATGTATGTATGTATTTTTAGTAAGAGCGGCATTGTTATTTAGGTAGTCATTGTACTATTCTTATCAAAGTGACATTGTGCTTGTTGTGGCTTATCTTTCATATCTACGGCATCTGACATTGATGTAGATTGCAGTCAGCAAGATTTTCGTTAGAGTCATGCAAAAGCTATTGTAAACTTGAGTCATAAATATTGCAAAATTTATAAATTTAAAATTTAAGGTCTAAAGGGTGGTTAATATATTTTAAGGGCCGATGTTGAATGTGAACCACACCTAAACATCAATGACACCGTTGGACTTCTTTCTTTGGGATTATTTGAAAGAAAAGGTGTACGTCGATAAGCCAGCAACAATTCAAGAGCTAAAGGATGAGATAATTCGGCACGTTAACGGCATAGAACCTCAATTATGCCTCAGCGTCATCGAAAATTTGGACCATCGGATGCAGGTGTGCCACCGAGGCCGCGGTGGCCATTTGGCCGATATTTTCTTCCATACGTAATTGAGCCGCCATACCAGTATTATCATAATAAAGAGAAATGACAATAATTTCATTAAAAAATTTTATTTTATTCAAAATCAACACCGGCCCTTGAAACTTAACCACCCTTTATAATAATTCCATCTTCAGATTTACATGTATACACATATTCACCTTTATTTCCACTAATTCATCTCTATTATTTCTCATTAATCATTCGTGCAACAATTCGCAATTATGCGTTCTGTTATTGTTAATTAATTTGTGGCATTGTTTAGTGGCTTCAGCAACTAAATATCTCTGTTAATTTCATTCTTGCAACAACAATTCGCTGTGGAACAGCTGCAATAATAGTTGCAGCTAAACTCATTATTTCAAACGCGTCAAATTTAATTATTGTAGTTGCACGCTTTAACCCACATAATTAACAAGGAAAGGAATCAGCAATGCGACACGCGCTAAAGGAGGAGAGGGAGAGAGTGACAGAGGGAGGGAGGGTGAAGGATTGAGCGCAGATAATTGAATTGTGGTGCGCCGATTCGAGACCGCAATAATACAAACTTGAAGGATTTAATGAAGCTGGCGATAAGCGTTTGCTCTTTGATTGGCATTCTTACCAGCAAAGCGATATTAAATCAGATTTTCACTACGTTCGCGGTTTAATCACTCAATCGTTTTAATGCGGACGCCTGAGTATTTATACGAGTATACCCCCTTCCATACTGTAGCAGCTCAAAAAGTTCCCGAAACAACCGCCATGTGACGCTCAAAGTCAACTGATTTGAGCTGCGTTTTTTTGTTTATTTTTTTTTTTGCTTCAAAAGAGATGGTGAGTAGTCCAATGAAGATGAGGAACGTAGTGGCAGCCCGTTCAAAATTTGTAGTGATAGGCGGTTCACTAGACAGGGCTAGTTTACTGGGGCGGTAGCCCTTGGTCGGGAAAAACCTGAAAAATGTCATTCCGGTAACGTTGAACCGGCTGCCATGGGAATGTAGTCAATGATTTGGGTTTGCGCCGTGTTGCTGCAAAGCATCTGAATTTCATTCAAAAAGGGACCACGTTCATATCTCAAAAGACATGATTTCCACGGCTAGATCTGACCCAACATTCATCAAATACATCATTACACTTGAAACGAGACGTGGGTTTATGAGTATGGCATAAAATTCAGACACCAGGCGAGTGAGAGGAGAACCCTTAATGAATCAAGACCAAAAAACCACGTCGTTTTCAGTCAAAAAAGAAAGCGATGCTCACGGTTTTTACGGGTTACAACTGCATTGCCCACCACATATTTCTGTAAAAAGATCAGACAGTTAATAAGGATTATTATTTGGGCGTTAAGAGAGGTTTATGTGAAGCAATTTACCAAAAAAAAAAAAGGTATTTTGGGAACACAAATGTCGCTATTCCATCATCGAAACAAATGCCATCCAACAGCAATCGGATTCACTTGATATGACTCCGTGCGATTTTTTTTCTGTTTGATGGAGTCAAAAAACAACTATGGGAAACGCATTTTCACAGCCGATATGAGATATTGGAAAAACCTAACACGGTTCTGATGGCTATACCGAAAATATAGTTCCAGAAATGTTTCGAGAGCTGGATCAAACTCAGGCATAACTGCGTTGCAATTGATGGGGAGTACTTGGTAGGCAATAATATTACCTTTGAGAAAGAAACTTTTATTTAGATGTTTCTGAACATATTCTGCAAACCTTTTTATCAAATTCGCCATTAGTATTGCTTCAGAGCCAATATGCGCTTGAAGATAGCATTCAGATACTCGGCATTCTGCTTTATCTTTAGTGTAAGACCCCCGTGAGCACACAGTGCCGTTATTTGTTGCACTAAAGTTTCTCGAATAATCGCTAGAGGAAGCTAGAGCTTTAAAAACTTACTTTTATGATCTGGTCAAGGATCAGAACCATTTACCTGATTAAGGCCGACTGCAACAAGTCTCGCCATGCGTCTTTGCTTTGTGCGCGCATGATATAATTTGTTACACCAAGCGCCGATAGGGTTCCCGCGACTTGATCCTTCCATCGGAGGCATGGCCTTCCCTACGTCGTTGTCCTCCAACTTGTCATTTGAACACCTTTTTTGCTGGAGTTTCTGCATCCATACGCTCGATCAAGGCTCAGCCAGCGCAAGCGCTGAATATTGTTGCGCTTAACTACGTCCACATCGTCTCGAGAGCTCATACAGCTCGTGGTTCATTCGGCGGTAGTAGTTATCGCCAACACGAAGAGGACGAAAGATTTTCCGAAGTATCTTTCTCTCGAATACCCCAAGAGCGGCTGCATCAGTCTGCCACTCAACGCATGCTTCAGCGCCATAGACTAATTTTGCCGGCCGAGAGAGGTCTCTGCTACGCATTTGCTTACTGAGACCATAGTAAAACCTATTAGCAAACGTGATTCGTCGGTTTATCCCCAGGCTGACATCGTTTGTTCTTGGAACGTCGGTGTCAAGCTATGAAAATTCCTTGAACATTTCAAAAGTATAGTTTTCCGCTGAAATTTTGGATCCAAAACGTCGTGTGTATTTTCTAGTGGATAACATATACTTCGTCTTGCCCTCGTTAACGTTGCGGTCGGGCCCGTCTAGTTGACTCTTTTTCGATAGCGGAAAATGCTGCGGTAACATCTCACTTGCAATGTCCTATGATGTCAATGTCATCAGCTTATGCAAGTAGCTGGACGATTTTGGTGGAAATAGAGACATTTCGATGAACCACATCACCCTTTCTATGAGGAAGTTGAAGAGGTCACGCGATAGTGAATCGCCTTGTCGGAAACCTCGCTCGGTATTGAAAGGCTCGGTGAGGTCTTTTCTTACCTTGGCAGAGCTGGACGAGTTGTTCAATGTTAGTTTGCAAAGTCGAATCAGTTTTGCTTGATTACTGAACTCAGACATTGTGGCGTATAGGCGATCACTTGTGGGGATATCGAAAGCAGGCTTCTAATAGACAAATATATAGTGGGTGAAGTTGTTATCTTTTTCATGGATTTTTGCAGGATCTGGCGTAGTGTGAAGATCTGGCTGATGGTGGACTTTCCAGGTACCTCTCGCTTACGCTTTTCTTGCTCGCGTTTTTTCGTTTGAAAAGGTGTCTCTCTTCTTTTCTCCTTTTCCGCTGGCTAGAGTATAGCTCACATTGTTTTTTTTCCCCATTAGTAGTTATCTGTGGAATAAGCGACTAGGAGGATATAACGTTGACGACGACCAGGCGCCCAAAAACTGTGAAAAGGGACTGACTTTTTAAGCCTTCATCGCGCTTGGTCCAAAACTTGTCATTTCTAATAAACTGGGAAAACAAAAATGTTTAATAGATCGCGAAAAAGTAAAAACCAATATCTTGACCTCAAAGGGACTTTCGACCTGCCGAATTGTCAAAAAGATTGGTCGAAATCCAAATGTTGTGGATCGTTATGTGAAGCAAGGTGCCTCCTATGGTAAGAACTACAAAGGCAGAACACTTTTGTGTACACACTTCAAGTGTGCTCAAAACATGGATTGCGTTCCAAAGCGTTGAAGCTTTAGCATGCCCACAGTATTTCTCAGAACTCAACATTTTTGAAAATCTCAGGAGAATTCAAGTAAACCAATAAATCATGCACAGTAATACAACTGCTGGGCCTCGCGTCGACTCAGCAAGCGCTGGGCTAGTGCGCAAACGTGCAAAGTCGCGAGGTCCTTCTAGCCACGGGTAGATCGAAGGCGGTTGAGGGGACTTCTAAGGCTAACAAAGCCGCAGCTCGTGAATTTGGTGGGTGTCCTTACCGGACATTGTTCGTAAGGTGTCCATGCAGTGAGACCTGGGATTGCTTCAAGTCCTTTCTGCAGAAGCTGTCTAGAGGACGAGGTGGAATCAGCTCAGCACCTTTTTCTCAGCTGCCCTACTCCCATCGGACGAAGATTTAGACATCTGTGCTTTCACTTTTTCGTTACTCCTGCGGATATTGTGGCTTAAAATATTACACATCTGGTGAAATTCATCAGTAGCTTGAAGTTAGTACGATCGTTCGTCGTCCGTTCCCATGACAGTCGGTTGTACGTAACCGGAACGACACGGATTTATGTCCGGCCAAGGACTGTCACTTCAGCAACAACGACATCGTAAATAGCCACTTGGTCGTCATCCGCTAATCCAAAGCCCTTTCTTCCTTTTTCCCACTTGTCTGGTTCCTTTCCTCCTCCTTTCCTCCGACTCCCCCTGTATGTTACCACAACGGACGAAATTTGAGTATTTCTCGAATTGGGTCCCTCGCAAGGGCAGCTATGTACCCTAACCTAACCTAACCTACGGCTGCTGAAGTTTTACTGCTGCGAAATAGTATTTGATGGAATAATATTTTAATGCATGTTTATTTTCGAGCAAACTACATTCTTAACTTGAATTAACAGAAAAACTTGGATTGCTAGTGCAAATACGATTTATTTAATAATCATTTTCTTCCATAGAAATTATTACCTTTAATCAAGTGAACCGAACTGTACATTAAAAACGCAACACTATAAAACTAACTTTTAATTCATTAGCAGTCACCTCTCGCAGCTGTGCAATCCTTTCTCACCACTGGGTGAGCGAGCTGCTGCATTGAGTATTCAAATGAATTATGCATGTAAACTTTCGCATATGTGCGTGCGCCTGCATAACCCATTGGCGTTGATTGTGTGGTGGATTACAATTGGTGTGATGGCACTCAACGGTTGTTATGAGAGGAGGGGAGATTGACTGACTGACCTGACCACACTAATAGCAGCGAACACGAGCAAACAGTACTGATGAAGTGGCAATAGCGAACAGAATGCCCACTAATAGCGATTGTAGGTGGAATAATACATAGAAGGAAATGTAAAACAAAAACAACAATAACAGTGTTGAGTGCTATGTAGTGCTGCAAATATAAATTGATTGATTTGTGCGCGTGCTGCCAGGCTAGTGAATGTTTCCATACCAGTAATTGTACAAGCATGAGAATCCATTTGTTAGGTACACGTTTTCTATGTTTTGACGTTTGTTTTTGAAAAACACGTTCATTACAATGAAAGGAGCAGCTGTGCAGTTTGGCGTAGGACCTTTAATTTGCAGTCTTTATAGGATTATGCACTACTATCTTTAGAAAACAAAAAAAAAAAAATATATTTTATTTCATAAATTTGAAAAAATCGATACTTGCAGAAACGAAACATAATAATACGAGTGGGAGAAAGTTTTAAATTACACAGCCTTAGTAGCAAATTTCATTTTTTGCCCATTTTATTCCACGCTCACGACTGTTGCCCTGTTTTTACATATTTACTCGCCCTGCCCCACACATTTACCATTCGTCTTCTTCTACTTTTTGCGTAACTTTTGCTTGCGGCTAACCCTGGCGAAACTTTCTTTTCCTGCCGTCAAGACGAGTGACGCAAATAAAATGCCGTTAAATAAAACATGACAATGCAATACCAAACCAAACGAACGCTAAAGGCAGTCAGCAAACGACGATGATGATACACAGCACAGCGCGGGTGTTCAGCGCTCATGCACAGAGGCAATAATACCCTCGTACGGAAAGGTTAAAGAAACCGTCGTTGTTGTAGCTCGAATGGTTCGAAACATTCCGCTACTTGCCGGCTGTCTTAACTCTGAACCGCAGTCAAGTCCTGTGATCGAATTTCTGCGTTGCGGTAATGTTGGCGTTGCAAAGAAACGTGCATTAAATTCGTAGCAAGGTTGTTAAGAAATAAATGGGCATAAAAAGAAAAACAAAAAACAAGTCGCTTCGAAAAGCAAAAAATTCGCTTCACTTCCGTTTTGTCATGCACAGCGAACGGTAGTGGTAAGAATGGTTAAGTTGCGTCGTTGCAAGAAAAGAAAGCCACCAGCAGTAATGTTGTGCTGGAGGCATGCGGGATTTTGTTGTTTCAATACGAGGGAGCGTTTTTTTATTTTTGGAATGGCAGCAAGTGAAAGCGTTCTATAGGTTCATAGGTCAGTGCCCAGTATCGCCAGATCTTTAGGGTGGCAAGTTGCCTGCCTACAGTAATGCAGCAAACTTAGAGTTCGTTCCCACGACACTCGGTTATAAGTTACCGGAACGACGCCGATTTATAGCCGTTCAAGGACTGTCACTTCTGCAGCAGTCCCTGTAATGGAAATGATTATGCTGCTACAAAAACAACAAGCATAATAACCAATGTGGAAATTTCTAATTGCATTAAAAAGTTGCTTTCTAAGCAGAGACAATTCTCTTTAAAATCAAATATTTATCTACTTTTTTTCCGCGCAATCATCTCCAAGAGGTTTTGGCTGTTGCCACCGAAAACGCGCCAGTTGTTTATTTTTCTTTAAGAAATAATTAGAAGCTCCAAGTGAAACCAGGTTCTTTTATTTCGTTCCGATGCAGAAGAAGTCAGCCGTTTTCTCTGCTATCAGGTGCGCGGTAGGTACCACTTAGAATACTTTTAGAGACTTGGCATTTCTATGAATTCTTACACAACGATCTCTTTTAGGTTGACGCGTTAACAACACGCGCGATTCGCTTCTTCCTTATGCTAAACGGCTGCAGTTGGATACACCAAGTGAAGCCAAGCTGCAGCATTTGAATCCAATCGTACAACATAATTTAGAAAGCGAAATCGGTGGATCAAAGTCTATCGTGCCTTAAAGTTCGTACAGCTCAACGTTTCATCGTCTGCCATATTCGCCGTTGCCAACGCGCAAAGGACCATTAATCTTTCATATATTGTAATATATCTGGAATAGTGTAAGGGACACTTTATCGGATGCTGTCCTTAAAAGCTGTCCAAAGCGCTGCTCGTTCCAATAAGATTAGCTTAATGAGATCCTGATGACTTGCGGCTTTAGTTCATCGAGAATTACCTTTATACCTTAAATGACTGCTGAGACAAAGGTGCATCACTTTTTGGACACTAAAATTTCTATTGGGGAGCAAGTTTTAAACATAGTGCTATCGATACTATCGGGTTGTTCGGAAAGTAATTTCGTTTTTTTCCCGACAGAGGATCTAATTGTATTTTTTCACAGCTAACTTCATACTTACGTCACATTATCATTATATGTTTTGACAGCTGATATAGCTAGGCTTATGTGTGAATAAGTTCAATTGATTTTACGCAGTAGTTTTTGGTCGGTGCCCTTTTAAATATGGAGAGCAGTAAGCAGAATTTTCGTCATATTTTACTTTTTTACTATAGAAAAGGAAAAAATGCTGTTCAAGCCAGAAAGAAATTAGCCGATGTGTATGGAGAAAATGTGTTGACAATACGTCAGTGCCAGAACTGGTTTGTAAATTGCAATCCGGCAATTTTGATGTCGAAGATGCACCAAGTTCTGGAAGCCCGTTGAAGCTGATAAAGACGCGATAAAGGCATTAGTTGATGCAAACCGGCGAATGACAACACGTGAGATCGTTGAGGGTTAAATTCATCGAATTCATTTGTTTAATACCACTTGAAAGGCCTGGGTTAACCTCGAAGCACGATATATGGGTTCACCATGCCCTCACGGAGAGAAATTTGTGTCGTCCCGTTGACGTTTGTGTTTCACTCCTCAAACGTCACGAAAATGATCAATTTTTGAAGCGCATCATTACTGGGGACGAAAAATGGGTTGCATATAATGCAAGAGATTACGGAGCAGAAAAGATGAACCGGCTCAAAGCATTTCAAAAGCCGATATACATTAAAAAAAGGTGATGCTGCCTGTTTGGTGGGTTTTCAAAGGAGCCACTTCTTTCAGCTTTTACCGGATAACACAACAATGAATTCGGAAGTCCACTGTCATCAGCTGGACAAATTGAATAATGCACTTCAACAGAAAATGTCAGAATTAATCAACAGAAAAGGTGTAGTGTTCCACCAAGATAATGCGAAACCACATACAAGTTTGGGCACTCGACAAAAGCTTTTACAGCTTGGATGGGATGTACTGTCACACCCTTGTTCCGATGACTGCAAAATTTTTTTGACGGTAAAACCTTTACCTCAAATGAACACGTCAAAAATCACCTGGATCAGTTTTTTGCCAGCAAAGACGAAAAATTGTATGAGCGTGGAATTATGCTACTACCAGAAAGATTGCAAAAAGTGTTGGATCAGTATGGCCAATATATAATTTAATTAAATATTTATTCATTGTACGAAGATCGTCCCACATTTTCACCACAAAAAAACGAAATTACTTTCCGAACAACCCAATAATTTTAGGTTCTCAATCAAACAAAGCTTGCTACCTCTTTGACTGTCAAGAGTGGCTTGGGTGCGAACAATGGAAAACCCATCCGAAACATTTCTTTTTCTAGAATGAGAAAAGCACGATTCCTTAATGCATTTAGAAAGTCGTAGACACTAACTTGGCATCTCCTTTCTCATCTGGTATCAGCCTTGGTTTCGGTGATACAAATCGATATGGGAAGTTTATGCTTCTTTAATCGACTAACAGCTCTAATTTTCGAGAGGTCCTAATATGAGTAAAGGTGCTATCTACTGAACTTAAAACCTGATTCGAGTAGTTTTAAAGGAACCCTTCCACATGTTGTCCAAAAAAAAATGGCGTTGAAACTAATTAATGGCATACCCACGTACATCCGTTAAAAAAGTTAATACTAGAAATGTTCTTATACACGCTTTCTATTTGTTTATCTTTGATACGGTTAGGGCCATTCTTCTTAATATTTTCACTGCCACTAAGAGTCAGAAACCTATTGAGTTATCCAAAAGGTCGCAGTTTACAATAGGTCGCAGACAATAACATAAGACATTAAGAGAAGACCCGTACCTTAAGTGGTGGCTATGGACAAGCATACCAAATTGTATTTCCTTGTCAGAACTCCACAGCGAAAAATCTCCAAAAAGTCTATGGAACTATGTTTCAGCGGACACTCTGATAGATGAAAGGATCTTTTCACGCCATGGCAGTCGAGGAAAGTTCTTGCCACAGCATCGCAATCCAGTTATGAGCTCTCGGTGTATATGGAGTGGTACCGGACAACCATGCCACATTTCTTTTGCCAGCCAAAATTCGAGAGAAGAAGAACCCCGAAATGTTTGGGAATTGAAAATGAAATGAATTTTTATAATATTGCTTGTAAAAAAGCAGCTTCCCTTGCCACAACATCCTTTCTTTCCATAAGCTGAGAACGAAGTTTAATATGGAGGCCTGCAATCCAAGTTAGTTTCTGTTTTTGTTACCAGTTTTTGTATTTGTGAGCGAGGTTTTCCAGCGCACGGCGGGGTTAACAAATGTTCCACAATCCAATTGAAAAGTTCGTGTAAGGCAATGCTGCCGTATTGTGGACGTCGTGGAGTTATGCTGAAACATTTGCTTTATAGAGAATACCAAGTATTCAAGGTTGATTAAGAACTGTACCAAAACTTTGCATAAAGAAGTGTATGTGAAGAAAAAATATCGCAGGAAATAAAAAATATAGAAAATAAATAATTGGCGCGTACACTTCTGTTGGATGTTTCGTCGAGCTCCTTGATCTATGGTTTTATACCGCCTCCGAATGGCAGATTGGCTTTTTATGACGAGCTGTTTCATGGCAGAAATACACTCGTAGGTTTCACATTGCCAGCCGAGGGGCGAACGCTATTAGAAAAATGTTTTTCTTAATTTTGGTGTTTCACCGAGATTCCATCCTACGCACTTCCGACTGGTAGTCACGCACCAACTCATTCGGCTATGGCGGCTGTAGAAAATCATCTTACAAAAGAGGTGATTGAAATTTTATGTACTGCGGGATCGGCGGGATCTGCTTTCGCAACTTGGCAAAGTGGGCTCTGACAGTTCGAAGTCACTAATGCTCCTTTTCTTACAAGAATAAGCCTCAGTTTGTTAAGCTTCCATTAAGCGGGGACAGGTTATGGATATACCTGAGTCGGTAATTCTCGCTTGCGGAACGGCAATAAAAATATTTTTCATGCCGAGAGAATTCTGAGGGAAGTGCGGGGATTAGGGGTATTGATAATTAAAAGAGTATTTATTATTCTGCGCTACAGGCCATCAATAGTCCAATCAGTAGCTTTTTCCCGGTTAATCCGATTTTGTGCAGGCAAAGTTGGCTCTACCAACGACAAAGGCCAGCGCTCCTTTTAAACTCCATGGATGTAATTTCCTTGAATAACCGACCAATAAAGTTAAATTTTCTAGATTTTTAATCTCCTTACCGAATTTAACGCTCCCTCGTAAGTGAATGCACACTCTTACAAACCTATACTCGCACAGCACAAGTTGGAAACTACCGGCGCAACGACTAAAAGTTTGCCTATACGTCAACGACCCAAGACATTTTCGCAGTCTGAAGTTTTTTGCGTTGGTGATGCGCAAACTGTATTGTTGTATCCCTGCGTTTTTCTGTGTCCTGTGCGACTTGCCTATGTTTTGCTCCTTCAGTTGAACTTATTGCTGTAACCGCAGCTGCCACCCAAGTATTGCACTGAGTGCCACAAACCGCATAACAAGTAGCACGCGAAGCGGCAATGGCGAATGTTGCTGCAACTGTTATAAGACGTCAGCCGTTCTGGTCGCGTATTGCAATTATTGTGCGCACTACTCTTTTCGCTGTCAGTGCAAGACATTGCCTCGAGGATGTATCGCATGGATATAAATGGATAAGAGAGAAAAAATCAATTGCTTTCAAGTTGCAGCTCATATCTACAGGTACATATAAACTCGTGATTGCAACTGTCATAAGTATTTAAGAAGGAGATTTTATTTGCTGCGTGTGTATTTATCATGCACCTTAGAAGGAAATTGAAGTGCATTCGAAACGTTGCATATGTGACCCACTAGCGTGCTTGTGATTAGCGTTCTAACCTATAGTACAGCGTCGGCCAACTTATTAGCCACTTAGAAGGGACATAGAAGCTTGTTTTGATAATAAACGTAACGGTTCTGAGTTGTTTCTGCGGAAACGGGAGGGTCACTATTTACTGAATACCAGAACACAAAGGCATAGAAGGAAATGAGAGAACTGCTAAGCTCACTAATGCAGTTATTCGCTTGCAGAGATTGAGTGCGTCGGACATATACCCATGACTCTCCTTTCTGAAAACGCAACTAATTGAGGAACTAGCTCTGGAAACACAATCAATATAGGAACACTCAGTCTCGTACAAAACTACCATCAATTATGCTACGGACTTGGAATACCAAAACTGGCAAATTTGATTTTATCACTGGCTAGGAAAGACTGCATAGTATTGGTTGGAGTACTGACGCGACCCTGTCTCACCCCACATAATACAGCCGAAATGGGATTAGTCCAGAGTGATGAGTGACACACATGCAACGAAGCGAATGTTGGGGGACTTTGGAACATTTACTATGCTACTGCCCTGCACGCTGTAAGACTTGGATCAACATATTTTTCATCATTGCTGACAAAAGCCTGCATGGCTTGTTAAAACTCGCGCAGATGTGCATTATGAATTATATATAGCTGCGCAACTACGTTCTCACTGTTTTTGTTTTTTGATGAAAATACAACTTTATTCTGAAAAAATGGTTACAAGTGAATCATTGAAAGTATTGCCCATCGCTGGCTACTACTTTTTCCCCATCTTCCTGGTAGATCTCGCATACCGTCGCGGTAAAACTGTTCATCCTTTGAGGCTATCAGCGGATCAAGACATTTTTTGATGTCTTCATATGAATGTAACTGCCGGTCAGCTAGACCATGTGCCATCGATCGGAACAGGTGATAATCGGACGGCACAATATCTGGAGAATATGGCGGGTGGAGTAGGATTTCCCATTTCAGTGTTTGGAGGTAGGTTTTAATGGGTTTGGCAACGTGAGGCCGAGCGTTGTCATGCTGTAGAATCACTTTTTTATGCCTCTCCGCGTATTGCGGCCGCTTCTCGAGCAGTGCTCGGCTCAATCGCATCGATTGAAGTCGATACCGATTCCCAGTGATGGTTTCGCTTGGGTTTAACAGTTCATAATAAATAACACCAACTTGGCCCACCAAATACATAGCATATAACCTTCGCAGTGTGAATATTTGGCCGAGGCGACGACGTAGAAGACGATGACCAGGCAGTCCCCAGACTTTCTTTTCTTTGGATTGCTGTAATGAATCCATTTTTCGTCACCCGTCACGATGCGATGCAGAAAACCCTTCCTTTTTTGCCGCTGGAGCAGTTGTTCACAGGCGAAAAAAAGACGTTCAACATCCCTTGGTTGTAACTCATAAGAAACCCAAGTCCCCTGTTTTTGAATCCTTCCCAAAGCATGCAATCGCTTGAAAATGGATTGGCGGGTAACTCGTAATACTGAAGAAAGCTCTTCTTGCGTTTGATACGGATCTTCATTGAGCAATGCCTCCAATTCAGCGTCTGCGAAGGTTTTTGGTCTTCCTACACGCGGACGGTCGTCAACATTAAAATCATCGTCTTTGAAGCGACGGAACCAATCTCGGCACGTTGTTTCACTTAAAGCAGCACCTCCATAAACTTTTTGCAGCTCTCGATGCGCTTCAGCCGTCGTTGTTTTTCGAATGTAAGAAGAAAATCAACACTTCCCGCAAATGACGATTATTCGGCACAAAATCAGACATTTTTACAAAACCAAAAGTATACCTATGATACCAAAAAAAAATCACTAATGTGTCGAAGCTGTTTGCTTACCATATGTCCAAGCTTGGTTTATGACGTTTAGGTTATGTTAGAATCGACTAGCACACACTGCTGGCGGCTTCTGTCGACATACAACGGGAACTTAGTTGCGCACAATGGACTCCAGGCGTCTAAATGAGATCTTTTTACCGCTCAGCTAGCAGTACCTAACCTAACCTGTTGGGATGCCGCGTGGGCAGCTTGTCCTTATTTCTCCTAAAATCAGTATGGACTTTTAAATTTTTTAGATAATCCCTGATTACCACAGTACTGAGATCTTCCAATTCATTAAAAATTGTCTACCTAAAGTGGTATATCTGCGTCTGCATAAAGCAGCACGATGACACAGGAGGCGCGAGATAGTCTCTGTGTCCTCTTACTCATCGAGACATCGTGTGCTGAAGTCTAGATATGTTTGCACGCCCATCCTCTATTCCTATCTGCCTATTAGGCAGTGTACGGTTATAATTGAAGTCAGTGTGCTAAGATTAGGCTTATTTTGGCTTAGCAGAGATTCCGTGCGTTTAGAATTGAGAGTCGTTCACAATTGTGCGATTCTGCAGGTGATTTCATTACGCCATCTTTCATTCGCTACTCTTACGATTTCCTCAACGATAAGTTGTCTGTAAGGGATATTGAAAATTCAGATCATGCCTTACTTTGAGTTATGTTCCTAAGATTTGGCTGGCGGTTAAGTTATTATTTCTACCAAAGGGTGGTAATAAGCGTCCTGAATTTCTCAAACCCTATAGGTCAATCAATCTTTCATGTTGAAAACCACGAAAAAGCTACTGGACTGTTACCTAAGAGAGAAGGTTATTTCGATAACTCCAGTTCATAAGATGCAATTTGCATATAGTGGGACCTAACATTAAGTACAGATATCAAAATTTTCCATACGGAGTTGGAAATCATGGAAATCGTATCCAAAAGAGGGTTCGAAAAAGAAAAAAATTGAAATACTTTCGAACAGTCAATCAGTCCGCAAAGCCCTAAATAGCTTTATCTTATTTTATGCAAAAAAAAGGGGCGAAAAGGTTATTTATTGGACCAATCCATTTTTGGCTTTAACAAAAACAACCTAAAACAAGAAACCAAAATATGGATCTAAATAAAAACCAGACAATACTAGAACGGCACATACGGCCTTAATCACTCTAAACAGATCCTGAAACTTAATACAATCAGAGCAAAATCTGCTCTAACCCTAGATAAAAAGGGCATTAGATTACTCTGTGGAGCACTTACAGGCCACTTCGATAGCTATGTGAGGGATTTTTTCGCTGCATGGCTATCAGTGTAAATGTAGATATCATCTCCAGGTTTCGCATCACACTGCCGCCGCTTTTAT
The DNA here is from genome assembly GCA_037575425.1 of Anastrepha fraterculus. Taxonomy (NCBI): domain Eukaryota; kingdom Metazoa; phylum Arthropoda; class Insecta; order Diptera; family Tephritidae; genus Anastrepha; species Anastrepha fraterculus. The sequence goes on along the minus strand of JAYXIM010050390.1, from coordinate 98,639 downwards.
TATAGTTATAAGTTCAGCTTGAAAGACGCTGAAGTAGTCGGGAAGCCGAAAACTAAAGGAGATCCCCAGACGTTCGGAATATATGTACACCTCCGTCCACGCTGCCCTCGAGCTTTGAGCCATCTGTGTATACATGGACAGACTAGCCATGCCTCACATTGTCCCGTTCGTTTTGCAAAAGCGTCCCAATAGTTTCCACAAGTAATGAAAATGATTCATTTTTAAAACGACTGATAACTGACGAGGAGAAATGGGTTGTTTACAACAATATCAAGCGGAAAGATCGTGGAGCAGGCCAGGTGAACCAACACAAACAACATCAAAAGCTGATATTCATCAAAAGAAGGTTTTGTTATCTGTTTGGTGGGATTACAAAAGAATTGTCTACTTTGAATTCTTACCACCCAACCGAACGATCAATTTTGGTTGGGATGTTTTGCCACATCCACCATATAGTCCTGACCTTGCACCATCTGATTACTTTTTGTTTCGATCTTTACAAAACTCCTTGAATGGTAAAAATTTCAATAATGATGATGATGCCAAATCGTACCTGATTCAGTTTTTTGCCAATAAAAACCAGAAGTTTTATGAACGTGCATAGATGTATAGGTGCATTGGGTACCAATTATTTGTAACACTTGACCTGAGATACTGAGAAGACATCTGCTCAACTGCCTGTCGTCCCTATGCACTTGACCGCAACTGTATATTTAAAGGTTCATGCACATCCCTTATCTTTTCACACACCTGTTCAACTGCAGGCACTCGCATGTACTCATATACTGAAAAACCAAGTACACATATACAGGGGTGGGGTGCATGTGCACTTATACTAGCAAAACATTGTATTTGCAAATGCGCATTTCTTGCGCTTATTCATCGCTCCGTGATTTATACCAATGCACGTGATTATCATGCGCGTAATCACAATTGTGAAAATATGCATTTTATACATTTTCAATTCTCCGGAGAAATTCTGCATCCAAGTGATATTTAATACGTGCATAATTGGCATGTAGGATGAGTTCTTCTTCTTCACCCCACTGACACTTCGCTGAGTATGTGTGTGTGTGCAAGTAAGCAGATACCACATACATACATATAAGTATTAACAGAGTCTTCAACAAAAATGAAAATTTAATGCATTTCTCTAAACTTACTCACCCTTTCTGGGTGTTTGGTCGAGCTCCTGCTCTTATTGGTGGCGTGCGTCTTGCTGTTGATCGCTTACAAATATGTCGTATATTGCTACCATTTTTTTTGTAATTTTTTGAAACTGAGTTAAAGGTTAAAATTTAGTTAGCAAAAAAAAAAGAAAAAATGCTTGAGAATGCGTGTAGGTATGAAACACAGCAAGAGTACAAAATTTTCTTCGTCTCTTACCTTAAAGAAAAATATGACTCATTAAATAGAAAATCTATAAAAGAATTGCAGTAATTTTCCAGTTTCGTGCGATTGTAAATATTTTTCCTATGACCTTAGCTGAAACTGAAAATTTTACAAATTTTTTGTATTTGTATTGGAGATGTCAGTCCTGGGATACCGTAATCCCGCTATGTATTTAAATATCGAAAATCCCGTGACTAAATGATAACAATTCTGGCATAATTTATTATATGTTCAACCTAAACTATAGAAAACATTTGGAATGAAAACTTATTGAATGAAAATTGCTATTGTTTCAAATTTTTTTACACAATTTTTGACTGGTAAAAACATAGGAATTGCATGAAAGTGCATCATTGCCAAATTGTCCGCAAATTGCAAGTTACATCCCTAGCTGACTTCCAATGCGAGCTTGGTGACATTCGGTTCAGTAGAAGCGAAGTTATTGCGTCTAAAGTGTCAGTATGTTTGTGTTATCGGTACAAAAATGAGTTTCGAACAAAGAGCTAATATCAAATTTTGTTTTAAAATCGCTAAAATGTTTACCGAAACATTTGAATTGATGAAAATAGTTTATGGCGCTGATGGCCTATCTCGCGAAAGAGTTCATGAGTGGTTTACACCTTTCAGAGGTGGTTGTGAGGACATAAATGATAATGAACATACGGGGCGCGCAAAATCAGTAATCACCGAAAACTCCAAAAAAATTGGTCGTAAATTTATCAAAAATGAACCGAAATCATCGTGGAAATTCATGGAATCGGAGTTGAATATCTCCAAAACATCGCTTTATCGCATTTTAACTGATCAGTTGAGCTCACGAAAGGTCTGTGCACTTTTAACTGAGAACCAAAAATTGCTTAGAATTCAACATTCGACCTCATTAAAGAGGCGAGAAAAGACGAGAACTTCTTTTACAACATTATAGATGGTGATGAAACGTGGTATTTCAAACATGAACCGGAAACTAAGCGTCAAAGTCCCGAATGGAAGGCCCGAGACGTGCCATCACCCAAAAAATCACGTTTGGAGAAGTCAAAAATCAAGTCGATGCTCATTTTTACGATTCCAAGGGAATTCGTGCCATACAAGGAGTTCATGCCAACGGGCCAAACCGTCAATGCAATTTTCTACCTTGGCGTTTTGAAGCATTCGTTGCATCGCATTGGTCGAATTCGCCCTGAATACCGCGAAGAAGGAAGCTGGCGGTTATTGCATGAAAATGAACCATATCATTGATCCACTCTTCTGACTAATTTTTTGCCCAGAAATCACATTTAAACCATCAATCACTCACCGTATTCGCCTGATATGGCTCCCTGTGACTTCTACCTATTCGTAAAATTGCATTTGGCCATGAAAGGAAAACGTTTTTGCGTCCATAGAGGCAATCTAAAAGGCTTGTGCCGACACCTTAAGGGGTTAGGGGTAGTCAGAATTTTCACAAAATCGATTTTTTTTTTTTTGCATTTTCTTAAAGTATAATGTTTTAAAAATATTGTGTAAAAATTTGAAGTGAATCCGACAAATACTTTTCAAGTTATTCAACAATTAACAAAGGGCGCTCGGCCGCTCCGGAGCCGATAGCAAAACTTTAAATGCGTTTTTCTCAAAACTATGTTTTTCAAACTGGTGAACACTGTAACTTAAAAACCGCTACGTAGATTTCAATAAAATTTATACAGCTTTTGAAAAACATAAAAAACTTGTGCCTGATCGAAGGATTTTTTTTTTTCAAAAACTTCGATTTTTTTTTAACAATTAACTGTTGGTTTTTCTTTCTAAAATCTGGACAAAATTTTCTGAGGCCGCCATTTTGTTCATTTTGAAAAAAAAAAAAGCTTCTATCCGGCCCGAGATTATCTATTAATAAAACTAATTTCTCTTGTCTGATTGGTTTTGGATGAATCTGCAAGGACTTGTGATGTTCACCGCAAGGGACTTCTGGAGAAACGGGCTTCACACAAACAGCGATAACTTTTGCAATTATTAATTTTTTTTTTGAAATTTTGGTGAAGTCAAGTTAAAACATGATGTTTTTATGCTATGTTTTTATTTTTGTTAAATAAATTAATTAAGTAGCAAAAAAAAATTCGTGAAAATCATCATTTTTTCGGGCCTCTGACTACCCCTAACCCCTTAAGGGCATTCCGGCCTATGACCTGAAGCACTCTTTCGAAAAGCCTTTAGATCATGCCAAACTGTGAATCGAGGCCAGTGGGGACTGTTTTGAATCAATAAACTCGAAGTTATCAGAACAAAGCTCCTGTCGTTTCTATTTTAGCTCAGTCTTGTTTATTTTGGACTTCACATTGTATAGATTAGGGGTGGGATTATTTTCGAATAATATTCGAATAAACATTATTCGAATAAAACGAATAATACTATTCGTTTCAAATAATTCGAATAGTTCATTATTCGAATACCTTACTATTCGAATACCTCACTATTCGAATAGTTTACTATTCGAATACCTCACTATTCGAATACCTTACTATTCGAATATCTACCTTACTATTCGAATACCTCACTATATATTCATTAACATCAGGGAGAAAATGCTTTTAAAAATATAAAAATTACATTGGCCCTTCTCATGGTGCATGCACTTGTACATAAACCGATTAGTAGTCCGCTAATCTAAATAAATATTTACCAAAAATATTCGAATAGTGAAGTATTCGAATAGTGATGTATTCGAATAGTAAGGTATTCGAATAGTAAGGTATTCGAATAGTGAGGTATTCGAATAGTGAGGTATTCGAATAGCACTATTCGAATAAACGAATAAAAAATTCGAATAAATATTATTCGAATTACGAATACCTCTCGAATAAAAGATTTTATTATTCGAATAATTTTTATTCGAATAGTCCCACCCCTATCTATATATGTATATGTTTTTTTTTAATTTTGTAGTTGAAAACATGAAGAAGTGACAATTTTTTTTTCAAATGTTTAAGGAAAGAAGCAGTTTCAAATAAGATTTTGATTTAGCATACATGCGTAATAATTTTTAGAGACTCTTACTCCGAATATGAGATCAAATTTGACAAATTCGAAAGGATAGCGCAAAATGACTGCAACTGTATTTTTTTTTTTTATTTATTATTTCCATCTGAAAAATGTGCACTCAGGGGGCTTCATAATATGCGGTCAAAATTAGCAAATTCAGAATTTATATTCGTAAGCAGTAACCGCGAAAATTTCAAATTATAAGAAATTTAAGAAAAAAAGTTCGCTACGTTGGATCCTCATTTATACTTTGTCAGTTTTGATCATAGATTTGATTTCAGCATATCAAACAACTTTTTTTTTACTGTTGCTTATCTTTCTTAGAGTTTGCGGTTACGTTAAAGAGACTTGTATTAGTGGTTTTAACCCTACAACAAGAAATATAAAGAAATAATAGACAATTTTTCTAATGCCAGATGTTCGTAAACTTAACCCTTCGTTGGGAACTTCTTCGACTTCGGACGTGAATTTAACATATTTCCATTAAAGCTTCAGCTTCCAAATATTTTTTTTCCTCTCGGTAATATAGGACCTCGACAAGTCTTGCGTTGTTTTCGTTAATCTATTTGATTTCTGACAGGATTGATGATATACTGCCGCTACCAGTCCTAAGTGGCGGAAATGCCTACCTGTCGTTGCTTAGGAACAACGCCTTCTTTACTGCTTGGAGCGCCATCTGTGTTTCACATTTTTCTACAGAAAGATGGTCTTCGCTAAATCTGCGCTATTGCCCGCTTCCTCTCGCTGGCGCCACTGATGCAATGTGTAACTGTGTATTTTTCGCTTGTTTTAGCAGCCATAATGCAAATAATGCGCTCACTATTGTGCGGGAGTAAGGATGGAATGGATAAGGTTTTTGGGGCTTGAGGAATGAGATGTTTTTTTAGAAACATCCTTTACGTGGGATTGGAACCCACAACCTCTGGGATGACTACCGAAGCCGACAGCTTCCAAATAGCTGCCTAAAATTAAATTTTCTGTCCATTTGCTATCCATTTCTAGATATTACCTATTAAAAAGGATCGTCGAACAGGTCGAAAAAAGGCTAGTCCCGGGTGCCCAATGGAGGGTTAAATAAATACAATTTCACAGATGTCTTCAGCTATGAGCTACTTTTGAGTGGCCCAAATATTTCTCCTCCTGCTGTGGGAACGAGAATTACTTGAAACGTCAGACAACAAAAAAAAAAGTTCCTGCTTTGAAAATAGCTGGTTTGTGTTGTTGTGAATGAAATAAGTAATGTTCAAAAAACATTTCGTATCTTAAATTTTCAGTAATGTTTTTTTGTTTGCCAAATCACAATAAACAAAATTTTTTACTGAATTTAAGAAATTTAGGTCTGAGTCTTTTCTTGGGTCATCATCCTGCAAATATACGAAATATCTTCTACATTAACGTGATCAATATTATTGAGTAAAATTTCTCATAACTAATTTATCTCGCTACTAATTCTCTTCTTCTATTGTAAATAGGAATCCCGATATTTCTTATTTTAATTCTATTCACAAATTTGTAACGCCACTAATTCTCCTATAAATTGTAGATAAAAATAGTATTTATTGTTATTGTTATGACAGATTGTATGAAATAAATGGAGATCTAAAAACAAGCAAAATTAGATCTCTGCTGCCAAACAGCGCGCAGAAAAATAGTCTACAAAGAAATTATATTTGCCGCCACTGTTTTTTTGTATTTCTTGAAACATTTTAATTTGTGTTTGTTAAATTTTTGTAGCTCTTCGAATTAAAATTAAAATTCAATGCAGAAAAATGTTAGCGCATAACAACCAAAGATTGCGAGTAAAAAGTAAAATATTACTTTTGTATTTTAATTTGTATTTGAACACAAAAACATACAAAATATCAGTAATAGTGCAAAGTTATTTGCAGTGATGGAAAGCAGTGAAGGCCCAACGAAAAAAAAAAAAGTCGAAAAAATATTTAGCTATGTTTTCAGCACAGCAAACGAGGCGGGCAGTGCATGCAATCCTTTTAGCTATTTATAACTTTGCTCTTATGACTAAAATACAAAAACAAAAAAACAAAAAAAAAAAAAACATTCCACACATTTAATGTGGGCCATAATTTCCAGCTCAGTCGTCAAACGGCTCGACTCGACTGGCTGTCGGTCGGGGGATAACCAATTCGTCCAGTGCAGTTTGCAAATATCTCTTTTGACTATTTGTTTGTTTGTTTGCCTTTTTCCACTTTTCCATTTATTTGAATTTATTTATAATAATAACAAGAACAAAAGCAATACCCGACACACACGCTTCAATAATTTTCCAATTTCACTTTGGCATTGTGGCTGCATTTTTATACCCCACACTCTGCCATGAAATGTATGCTACTACTAACAACCACACATCCACACATATGCACATATACACTTTCATATTATTCCCACTTTGTGTTGTTGTATTGCTTGCTTTCACCCTCCTCAGCAAGAACAAGAAAATAAAGTCACACTTGAAGTAGTGCGGCGGCATACTTTTGGGGTGAAATATGTGGACATTTTTCTTTGATTTCGTCATCAGCAGCTTGCGTTGTTGTTGTTTTTTGTTTCTTGTGCCCAAAGTAATTGTTGTTTCCCCAATAGTTGTAGTGATTTTCAAAGTAGGGGATAACAGTATTTTGTATGACTCATATTGTCAAAAAGAAAATACAAAAACAACACAAGCAAAGTGAGCAAAATGAGCAAATTGAAGCAGAAAAATGAGAAACTAAAAGAACAAAATTTATTTCTCGTTTGTAATGGAGGATGTGGCGAAACTCAGCAAACATGCAATACGCACATACATACATATATACATATATATGTATATATACGTGAAACTACATACATAAGTATATACGAATAATGCATGAATATCCGAATACAAGTGAATTTCACTGCCTTCGTTGGGTGGGAGCTGTGTGGTGGATTGTGAGACGACCGGCCGCCCGACTTGCCGGCAACTGTTGGCAGCATGTAATAACAGCTTTCGCCAACAAACGTCACACACACTCATACACACATACACGCAACCATAAGCGCAGGAAACAGGCCGTAATTTATGTTTCGTTGTTGTTGTTGTGATCTGTCTTTCGACAAGAAACTATGGCTGCGTGTTGTGCATTTCTTAGGTCAAAAACTTACCCCACAAATATGTAAGGGGTATGTACTACATACATATGTAGATGTGCTGTGTGCTAACATTTGAAAGTGAATGACGTCAGTTAGTGCGGAAAAAGCATAATTCCTTCGGTCGCTAAATTAAGCGTTTCGCAATAAAACTGCGAGTGTACAAACTGAAATGTGGAAGTTACGATTTTGAAATTTGTACTTAGTTAAAAGTCCTCTAAATATTGCATAGAAAATATTTAGTTTTAAGGGCTTAATTCAATTAAATTTTGTGGCTTTACTTATTCAGATATTCTTAAATTTAGAGGAACCTTCATATGCGTGGTTTATTACATACATTCATGTATATGTGTATATATGTAAGTGAACTGCCCGATTCATGTAAGAAATATAAATTTGAATTAGATAGCAAAGGCATATCTTTTGAGCGAGTCAATAGCAGCTTGCACAAATATTTGGATATGAGGGAGCTAAGCGTGTGATGAGTGACGTGTTGCTTCACCTCATCTATGGCAACGCACCGGCGCCGTCAACGTTGAAATCGGCAAGCAAATTGAATACAGGTTCGTTTGTTTGTAATATCATAAAACATTCTCACAATTTTTCGAAGAAATGGTGCTGAAGAGAAAGTATTTCGTTAGACATAAATTCGGTATTTTCTGATAACAGTAAAGCGACTGTCATGGGTCAGTGACTGATTGGTTCACCGGCCTCTGTATTCTCTAATTTATTTCCAAACTTCAGGAGATTTCTCCATCGAAAAAGTCATGTGACTGCTAAGGTCATCAGAGTTGCCAACGACAGCGAGCTGTAAAAATATTCTGAAAGACCTGACTTCTCATGATGCATCGTTTCACGTTTACAGAATGCGAATTTAACCCTACGTTGGACACCCTTTTCAACACCTTCGGTTGAGCAACAAGATCTGGGTTTTTTTGACTGATTCGAAGATACTTTTTAACAGGTTATATACATAAATCTCGAGAAAAATTTCAATTTTAGGAAGGTACCTGAAATCTCAAGTCATTATGAAGAAAGAAAAGAAATATGCTAAATTCAGGTTCAAAGCCAAAAAAGTCCGGCCAGACCCGAGTGCCCAAGGGAGGGTTAAAAAATATTATCGTAATTCTGGCTCAATTGCAAATACGCAGATCCGAATTTTAATCAAAAAATCACTTTCACGTACAAGACACATTTTTGGCTCGTCGGCAGTATTAATAGACAAAATTGCCGTTGATGGAGCGAAAACAGTCCACAAGTGTTCGACCGAGAATCACTGCACCCTCGAAGATAGATTGTTTGGTGCAGTGTGTGACATTCGCAGCCGTATTATTATTATCATGTTTTTTTTTAAATGATTCTAAGCGACTTCCTGTGGCCACTTCTTCAAAATATCGATGTATCCGAACTGTGGTTCCGTTAAATGCCATACAAGCGACGCCAGCCTCGAAGTTGTGAAAGAGAAATTTGACCACTGGGTCATCCCATGGCGGGCGTTCATCAGTTGGCTGCAGCGATCATCCTACTTGACACCGCTTCATTATGTTCTCTGGGGCTGCGTCAAGCGAAGCAATTTGGATGAGCTCGAAGCCAATATACAGGACGCGTTTGCTGGCACATTGAACTTTGTTCTTCTTCTTGATTGGCCGATAATCGCTTAAGCGATTTTGGCTGAGTTTCTATCAAGGGACATGGTAGCATTTTCGGGCAGTTAACACCGTATTTCTCCGAACTTCGAACAGATGTCTCTATCCGCAAACTAGAGTTTGAGGGTCGTGCTAGGGCAATCCTTCCAAATAGGCAGTATTGGATCGAGGGGAAAATCTGCACCGAAGTGTACATCTGTCTTCACTGACGGTTCCAAGATGGAATCGGGAGTTGGAGCAGGGGTTTTCTCTAAATCAGACAATTTATCTATCTCCTTTAAACTGCCGAATACTGCTAGTGTTTTTCAAGCAGAAGTCTTTGCGATCCTGCAAGTATGGAAAAAGCTTAGGGAACGCGGGAGCGAGGGAGATATTAACATTTTCTCTGATAGTCACGCCGCGATCAAGGCTCTGATGATGCCATGGTACAGAACGAAACTAGTAAACTCCTGTAAGAAGGAGATCAAATCTCTTGGGTCTGCAGGTAACATTTCTCTAATCTGGGCTCCAGGACATAGTAACATAGAGAGAAATGAAATTTCTGATGAGCTTGCCAGGCAGGGGACTGAATTGACCTCAGGGACTTCCTACCTGGTCATTGGCATCCCCCTGACAGTTGTTAAAGAGGAACTGCACAAATTCTTCTCAGGTAAAGACCGAAAAGATGGAGCCCCAGTTCTTCATGTGCTATTTCGAAAACAACTCGACTCAGAAAGTCCGTGGGGCTCCTTGCCATTAAATTTCCAAACTCGTGGCTGTGTTTACCGGTCACTGGACGATCGGCACACACGCGGAAAGGTAGGGTTACCGTTTAAGCCCCATTACAGAAGCTGTGGGGACCTTTCAGAGAAGGAGGCTGTAGAGAACTTTCTCTCTAAATGTCCGGTTTTGGTAGCAAGACGATTAAGACCACTCCTTTCCTCGACAGCCTGGAGCAGTGCGCCAACCTAAATCCCATCAATCTTCTCCATTATATCACCAGGTCTGGCTGACTGTAGATATCTGCCTGTTAGAGGTCTCATAATGGCATCGAAACGTCGCTTTAGTGCTACTTGAGGAGTTCCAGACTGGCACTTCAACCATTTCACCTACCTACCTTGGTCGAGTGTAACAAAGCGCGCCAGTCATTTCTTTCTCGTGCTAAGCGGGGTCAGTTGGAAGCACCAAGTGAAGCCAAGTCCTTCTCCAACTGATATTTCCAACGCAGAGGAGGTGTCACTCTTTCTGGTGCTGAGTGTCAGTTTTGTTCGTCGAGAGAGCACTTTACTACTCAGTTGCCTACTTAGTCCAATGCAGCACTTGAGAGATTCTCCGTTTGATTTGAAGGCTGGCATTGCTATGGGTCTTAATACTGGATCTTAGGTAAACGAAGTATCTTGCAACTGTTGGTTTGCTTGTCATATTGAACCTAGTTATCAAAAATTGGGCCCATCTCTTGAAGTACCTTCAGCGAAGCCTTCATTGGAATGCGCAGTTTCATGTCTGTGGCTCAAAAATATAATCAGGATTAAATCGTTATTTTTTATTTTTATTTCTATTCCTATCATTCTTATGTGCCTGTGCCTTACGAAGTGTTCAAATATCAAATTTCAAATATCAAAATATCAAATATTGTGCGGTTAAAAATCCTTTCTTAAGTTTTCATGAACAGGAAACTATCAAAAGAATTACATAAGTTTTCTTGCTTGCTTGTACCTTTACTTATGTGTAAGACTGTATTTCATTTATGTGTCATGCAGAGTATTTTCTTTGCTAAGTCAACCTCTTTAACATACATACATACATACGAATGCCACTTGCTACTTCTCTAAAAAGTCTTATTATCTAATTCGCACTTTCTCTCGTCTTTACAGTCACTTCAAAGTGCAAATGCTTACATTCTACTCACTTCCACACTTCACTTGCATTTGCCATTCGATTTTTCTTTTTAGTTCCTTTTCTTGCTTTTACTAAATTTTCTTCACTTTTCGCCTACAATTTCGCAATTTTTCTACAAATCACTACCCAGTCCGGTGATCTCTTCAACTGCTACTCGGCGTTCAACTGTTATTTTCTTAGTTTCTTAGTTTTCTTAGCCTGTTTTTATGTTCACGTCGTCGTCTTGTTGTTGTTTGTTGCCAGGCGTGTCAGCATGTCGGCGTCATTTCTTTACACACCAAAGTTGCATGCGGACCCATCACGACGCCGCCAATACTTGTAGTTTCCAATTTTTGCATGACTGCATGACTCTTTAGCTTGACTCGCATACTCGAGTGCTTGGCCTTTTCGTTTGCTTGGTGCTGTTGTGCTCTTTGCTAGCGTTTTCCAATTTACTTATATCTATGCTTCCTTGCTTCCTTGGTCTTTGCGCGCTGCGCTTTACTGAATTTTACTTTAGCTACATATTTTGCAAACTACAATAATATTGCATGGCTAAGTGATGGTTCTATCAATATATGTATGTATGTATGAACAGTTGCGAACAAAATAATATCAGCACGATGTATTGGGAAGTGTTGACTATTATTTATTTTTTGTTTAATTTTGTTACTTTTTATTTTTTAATATTTTGTTTTTATTTTTAATATTCTTTTATTTTTAGTATTTTTTATTGATTTTTTTTTATCTTTCGTATTTTTTTATATATTTTTGATATTTTTGGTATGTGTTGAATATTTTTATTTTTAATATTTTTTGTGGTATTTTTTATTTTTTTTCTTATTAATTTTTCAATATTTTGTTTTTTACTTTTTAGTTTTTTTATTGTTAGAATTTTTATTTTTTATTAATTGTTTTATTTGTAGTATGATATTTTTTTTTTATTTTTTTTCAGTTTTTTTATTTTTAAAATTTATTTTTAAATCTTTTTATGATTTTTTTCTTTTATTATACTTTGTAATATTTGCTTATTTTTAATTCTTATTAATTTTTTTTTATTTTTAGTATTTTTTATATTTTTAATACTATGTTTTTTACTTTTTAGTATTTTTTTTATTTTTCATATTTTTATTTTTTATTAAATTTTTTATTTTTAGTATTTTTTAATATTTTTAATATTTTTTGTATTTTTAATATTTTGTTTTTTGCTTTTTATTTTTTTTATTTTTCATATTTTTATTTTTTATTAAATTTTTTTTTTTAGTATTTTTTTTTAATATTTTTTATTTTATTAATACTATGTGTTTTACTTTTTAGTATTTTTTTATTTTTTATATTTTAACTTTTTATTAAATTTTTTTATTTTTAGTATTTTTTTTAATATTGTTTATATTTTTTGTATTTTTAATATTTTTTTTTTTACTTTTTAGTATTTTTTTATTTTTAGTACATGTTTATATTTTTTATAAAATTTTTTTATTTTTAGTATTTTTTTTTAATTCTTTTTCTTATTTTAAAAATTTTTTTATTTTTATAATTTTTTCTTCTGTTAGTATAGTTTGTAGTTTTTATGTCTATTTCTTATAAATTTTTTTATTTTAAGTATATTTTTTTTATTATGATTTATTTTTTAATATTTTTTTTTTACTTTTAGTATAATATTTTGTTATTTGTAGTATTTTTATTTTATATTAATTATATTTCTATTATATTATGATTATTTTTTTTTTTAGAACCTTTTTAATACTTTTTCTTAGTTTTAAAAAATTCGTTATTTTTAAATTTTTTATTTTTTATGATTTTTTCTTTCTCTTAATATTTTTTGTTGTATTTTTTTATTTTTATTTCTTATTAATTTTGTTATATTTTTAGTATTTGTTTCATATTTTTAATTATTTTTTTTTTTACGTTTTAGTACTTTTTTATATTATATTATATTATATTTATATTTTTTCTTGTTTTAAAATTTTTTTTATTGTTAATTTATTTTTAATTTTTTATAATTTTTTCTTAGTTTTCTTATTTTTATTATTATTTTTATTATTTTTATTTTGTTTGCGTTAGTACGTTGTTTATTCTACAACAAAAGCAATAGTTAACAAAGCACTCAATAAGTTTTCAGGAAAATCTCAAATTTCAAACTTTTTTGAGACAAGAAAATCAACAATTTAAATAAATAAATAAATCAGGGAGAATCTCAGCGGTTTCAAACTTAGACTAAATATTGCCAAAATTCAATGAGAGTGCGGCTAAAGTGTAAAGTGCTAAAGATGCCTACTAATGATTCCTTGGTGTTGTTCAAGAGTATTGTGTTAGCCTCTTCAGCTTTTAGAGGGAGAATGTTCCTCGACAGAGGAGGAGAAATGTGGAGGCATCACAAAATACACTGGCTTATACAACTTAAATCGTACACGACTATTTGACTGAAAGCAATAATGATACCGGTCCACAAGCTAAGTAACTCTCCTAACATGTGATTTGGTGGCTTGACTTGTGACTTTTTTATGTTCCCACGGCTTACGTATCAAATCACAGAAAGACACCATTTAGGCGATAAGAAAAAAGTCGTCGAGGGAGGTGAATGTGAATAATTAGTCAACCTACAAAGGTGAAGTCTTTTGAAGTTTAGAGATTTTGAATTTCTTTTTGTCGATTGTAGTTTTTTGAATAGCAGAAAAAATGTTCGCAAATGTTAAATAAAAACAGTTTTTAATAGTTAAAGACAGAGGCAACTTCTTGCACCTTCGATGAAGATTGTTCAAGTCGAGTGGCAACTTCTGAGCCTCTACTAAGTTCTTAACAGCTGAAAAGTTTTTTAATTCTTTAAATCAGCGAGAGCAAGAAATTCGTGAAGGAAAAACGTATTCTTACATAGGTCATTGGGGGACACCTGAAGTAGCAATAAAGTGGATCGATAAAACTCCATTGAAGGGCTTTTACCGCTTTGTTGTTCCACACATAGAGGGACCTACCGGTTTAAGGCAGCAGGCAGATGGTTTTTTTGAAGAGCTTTTTCATGGCAGAAATACATTCGTCAGTTTGCCATTGCCTGCTAATACATATGTATGTAGTATTTTGTAATAAAAAAGTGCAAGGTTAAATGGCTAAAAATTTGCATTGGTTTCTCATAATTGTGTTTTTTTTTTTTTTGTTTTTTGTTTTGGTTTCCGATCTCAGAGAGTTTCTCCATATAACGAATGCTCGAAAATTTTTGACGTAGAAGAGAACACCAAATTGAGTGGGCTATAAAACTACATACTGAACATTTTTCTAAAAATTTCTAAGTCAAAAGTTGGAAATTTGGACGAACCTTTTTTTTGTTTTATTTTTTAATGGGCAAAGTTTGAAATTTGATTTTTATCGATCTGAAAAATAAAACTCCATAAATAATGATTAGAAATAATCAGAAAGATAACAGCTTACAAAATAATCACAACTTCAGAGCATAAAAATAATACTCGAAAAATAAATTTTTTTTAAAAAGAAAAAAAAAAACAAATTAGTCAAATACAACTCCATAGCGATTATATTTTCTGAGCAAAACAATAAAGTTCAAAAATTTATTATCCAATTTTTTTGACAAAACTCATATTTAAGTAGATATACATACATAATAGTTTTAGGTAGTCAAAATGTGTCAATATGTTGCGCTGCTATTTTTTCAATCGCCACTGTGCATACACACGCACATATACACACCATTTCGCCACCAACACCAATACCACCACCTACAGCTTATGACCCAACAACGGTTCTTTGCCTTCCTTTCCCCCCAGGCGCTGTTTGCACGCCACTACCAGCTCTTCACATTTCATTTGCTGTTTGTTGGTTTTACATTATTTATACTTTTTGTCGGCTTTAACGTTCAACAGCGCACTTCTCACTCGCATTTTGACGGCGTTGTGTCGTTGTGGGTTTGTCGGTTGCCGGGTATCCAAGCAGCGACGCCTTTAGTCTGCCGTTTGTCGATTCCAGCGCCTCCGGCAATTGTATTTGATTGTTGCTGTACGAGTAGTTCTTGGCTCGTAATGCCATTCGCAATGGCATTGTTTGTGTCCAAATTGAATTTTCTTCCATTTCGTTTCAACACATAATTTCTTCTTTTTCTCTATATTAGGTGCATATGTATGTGTGTACGTGTGTATTTTTGCGCTTTGCTGCTTTTTTTCCTTCACTAGTTTCTTGATTGTTCTTTTACGTTTGCTGATTCTCCCAAAGTCAATCTTCCTCCAGCACCATTCGCTATGGCTGAACGATGGCGTGCATATCGCGTGTTGGTGCCACTTGGTACCCCTCACAGCCCACTGCTTCCACTTGGTTTTCGCATTTCCCTAAAAGTCTCTATGTTGTTTTTTGTGTTTGTGCGCGCAAAAAAATCTCTTCACTGTTCCCTGTTCCTTGTCGCTTTTACCAATTATTTACTCACTGGTCCCAAAGTTCGCTGTAGGCTGTGAGCTTCAGCCAAAGTGTGCAAGTATAGGCGATTCGTCTTTTGTAGACGTACGTACATAAGTTGTGGAGTACAACGACTTGGTCGACTGGTTTGTAATGTCTTTTCGAATATCTATCGTATTTATTTCTTGTAGGCGTTTATTTCTGGTTGATGGCTTCACATTTGCAATGGGCAATTGTATTCTTGAGCATAAATTTTCTTCTTCCATTTGTGTGAGTGCATCTTCTGGAAATGAGGCATATCTTCTTTTCGCATTCACTTATTTGATGCCATGATTACACATTCCTCGTAAGAGAGTGCAAGGGATGAGTAAGGGCGGAGCAGAGGGTAGGACGCATAGTGTATGAGTGTGTGTACGTAGTCTGTTGGCGGCGCTATCTCTGTACTTTCAGCGTACATTTGAAGAGGTGCTACTTTTTCCATGCGATGACGGAAGCAATATGATACACCTACGCAGTTCAGCTGTGGAAGGGAAAGGAGTTTGAAGAATTTATTTTTGAAGCAAGAGTAGTTTGTTTAATCTATAAAATAGGTCTACCATGAAAGCCATAAATTTACAATTCTGATTTAATAAATTGAAATATCTTCAAACCCTAATTTACATATTTTTGAAAGTATAAAACTCCAGCAACGATCGATTTTTTATGTACTTACCACGCTTCCAAATTCTTCTTTTACTCCCTTACTCATGCTTTGCTTAACACCAGAAAAGTAAGCAAAAAAACCTCAAGGGGTGTTACTATCGGAAAACGTCTGCCTCAACTGGAATTGCATTTAAACAACTACTTTCTCGGCCTCAGAATAAAAGAAGAATATTCGGTTAGACGGCCGCTGTTGCCGAATAGGTTGGTGCGTGACTACTATTCGGAAGAGCACAGGTTCGAAATTCTGTGCATGAACCACCAAATGATAGAAAGCGATTTTTGAATCCAGGGCGACCCCTCCTTCGGCAGGCAATGGCAAACCTCCGAGTGTATTTCTGCCTTGAAAAAGCTTCTCATAAAAATCCATTTCTATCCGTTTGGAGTTGGCTTAAAACTGTAGGTTCCTCCAGTTGTAGAACAACATCGGGACACACGCCACAAATAGCCTCAAAAGTGAAGCATTTCGAGGAGATGCCATAATGGCTTAGGGGTGCTGTGCTGACGAAAGTATTGGCTAGTTATACGGAATCGATGGAATTGCACGAGGGTAAGGTGAAAAATTCTCGGCCTCTTGCTTCACTACGTCGATGTCGGCGTACAGCTTGGAATCACGAGCTTCGATATGCATCATTTACGCAAATCGGTTCATAGGTCTCGCTAAGAATTTTTCTCTCGAAAGATCCTAATAACCGCCCATCGGTTTTCTTCAATATCTAGGACTCAGCGTTAATGTATAACCGTGCATCGAGAAGAGGTATCTGCTTTTCAATTGCCTACCCTGTCCAAAGTAGCACCTGTTCACTAAAGGGTTTCTTCGCTGGGTATCTTGGCTGACGTTGTTGTTGATGTTAATGCTGGATCCTAGGCAGACAAAGACCTTGACTGCGCCGAACTCGTAATTGGAAACCGCATCCTACTGTCGAATACGCGTAGACTTCTTGGTTGTTGACACAAGGCACTTTGTCTTGCCTTCGTTTACCGCATGGAATCCTTGTTCGAGGCTGGAGAAAGTTGTTCTGACTGCCCGCTGGCTAATGCCAGCAATGTGGATATTATCAGTATAATCGAGCAGTATGACGCTTTTGTAGAAAATAGTGCCGAAGATGTCTGCGGCGCTTATAATTTTGTCCATCGTCAAATTGAAAAAGTCGCATGATATGGAATCGCCTTGTCAAACGCCCGATTAGTTTCAAATGTCGCAAAAAGATCTTTGCCAATCAATTTGATTGTGGGAATGCCAAATTAAGACATGACGACATACAGGGGATCCCTTATTGTACTGTCGAATGCAGCTTTGTACTCGACGAAAATGTGATGGGAGTCGAACTACTTCTCTTGGGTATTCTCCAGGATTTGGCATAATGCTAAAATCTGGTAGCTGGTAGGTTTACCAGGCATGAAACCACACTGATAAGGTCCAATCAGTTTGTTGACGAGGGGTTTCAGCCTTTCACAAAGTACGCTTGGTAGGACTTTGTATGCCATGCACTGAGAAGGCTTTATCCCACGGTAGTTGGCGTAGTTCGAGGGGTCACCTTTCTTCAATAGCTCTAAAGACTTCGTCATGGTCGGGCGGGGGAACGTCAACACCATCGTCAGAAACTGCACTACTCGGATCAACTTCTCCATGGGTGGCGATGTTCCCGTCATTACAATTTAGTAGTTTTGAGAAGTGACTCCTTCATATCATCGGCATACTTTGTACATCCGTTACCAGGTTTTCGTTTGCGACTTTGCAAGAAGAGGCCCCGGTGTTGGAAGCATTCGTGAGGCGTCTTATTCTTTCGAAGAGTTTTCTGGCCTCATTCCTGCTACCATACATCTCGATCTCTTCGCTCTCGCGCTTTTCCGTCTCGTGCAGC
The DNA here is from genome assembly GCA_037575425.1 of Anastrepha fraterculus. NCBI lineage: Eukaryota > Metazoa > Arthropoda > Insecta > Diptera > Tephritidae > Anastrepha > Anastrepha fraterculus. The sequence goes on along the minus strand of JAYXIM010050390.1, from coordinate 80,650 downwards.
GTCTTTCGCTGCAGTAGCATCGCGACACTCCTAGTCGTGGCACTGGTGCCTTCGATGTATATCGATCATATATACGTATATAGTATATACATACAGTGCCGCTCAACTGAATAGGTTTGAAAATTATTTCTTCTATTTTTTCTTCTCTCTTTATCCCTATGGCATTTTTTCCTTCTTTCTTTTTTGGTTTGAACATTCATTTGTTAACTCATAATATGACAAAAAAATGTAACGGATTCTATGCAACGGTAAATCAGAATTTTGCTTTCATCGTGAAATTCGCTAAATGTGTGGTCTATTTTTGGCTCATCTGATTAGATTTGACAACCTTGACTTCACTTTTTGATTGACTGCGTGATTGAAAACATATAATTTCTTTGGTCTACTTAAATTTAAAGTAATTGCTACCATGTTTTTTTAAATGGGCCGGGGAATATCTCTAACTGATTTTGAAAAAGGTGAAATTAAAAGCTATATTGAATCTGGCCTAAAACATAATGAAATAGCAAAGAAGATTGGTCGAAGCCAAAACGTGGTAAGCAATTTTCTTCGTAATAAAGCCGATTACGAGAAAAAAATGAAAGGAGGAAAAAAATATGCTACAACGGCATCAGAGAGGCGACTAATCCTTCGAACTGCTTCGAATTCCCACCTCTCTGCCAGTAAAATCAGGGATGAATGCGGTGTAAATCCTAGTTTGGCAACGGTAAAACGAGTTATTCGGAGTGCTAAACACTAAAGAGATTCAAAAAAAAAAAAAAAAAGATGCACGGAAGGAAACGCGACTTCGATTTGCGCGGGATCACATGACATGGAACAAGGAGTGGAAGGCTGTGGTCTTCTCCGACGAAAAAAAGTTCAATCTCGACGGACCGGATGGCTACAACTACTATTTTCACGATATGGGAAAAGAGGAATGCTTTTTGAGCCGTCATCACTCCTGTACAGGAGGCGTAATGGTTTGGGGAGCCATATCGTTTTATGGAACTTGCGAGCTGCAGTTTGTTTCATCAAAAATGAATGCAAATGTCTACAAGACTGTGCTCCAAAAGGCTTTTCCCCCGTTTTCCGAAATTTTTGGACCTATTCAATGGACGTACCAACAAGATTAACGCCCCCATTCATACAGCCCGGGTTACAAAACAGTGGATTAAGGACCAGAATGTCAACTTGCTCGAGTGGCCACCATACTCCCCAGACATAAATATTATCGAGAACATTTGGAGACTTTTATCCAGGAGAGTGTATGAAGGGGGAAGACACTTTCATACCACCATACTCCCCAGACATAAATATTATCGAGAACATTTGGAGACTTTTATCCAGGAGAGTGTATGAAGGGGGAAGACACTTTCAAGACCCGGCTACCCTGGTCGAAGCGATTAAAAAAGACTGGTCAATTATTTCACTGAATTAAGAATAAGGGTGGTCATACCAAATATTAAATAATGCAGAAATAGTGTCTTTTATTATTTAAGTTACCAAGGGCCATGAAATATTGCTGTGAATAATTTTTTTTTATAGTTTTGTTGGTCAAACCTATTCACTTGAGCCACAAATAATGTAGATTTTCAGCTATGTTTTTGAAAATATAATAAAAAAAATATAAAAACAAAAAAAAAAGCTTTTGTATTTTATAAATAATTGATCGTTTTACTTAACAAAATTTATTAGGCTTAAATCCGAGTGCTCGTTATGAAGATATTATGTTCTAAGTCTAAAAAAGAAGTCAAACCTATTCAGTTGAGCGGCACTGTATAGGTTAAAATGTTTCACAAAAATATTTCCCGTTGTTTTGTACATAGCACCGCATCATATATCTAACTGTAGATCCTATTCCGATTTACCTTAACCTATCTTCGGCCGCTACAAGAATTCGACATAATTTTTCCATTTCCTTTTTAGTCAGTGCTTATAGGACCACAATCAAGAAAAATTAAAAAAAAAAAAGAATTCTGACCATCGGTGTTTTAGATATGGACTGGTCGAAAAATCGCCCGCTGGCCAAAAACCGTCAAATATATTAAAAAAAAAATACAACGTTTATGAAAAGAATTTAGCACACGAAGTCAATTTATTTCATTTTATTTCAAATACAAATATTTTTTTTTTGTTTTATTGATAGAAAAGTCAGCTTACAAATTTTTATGATAATCATCAAAACATTTAGTATGTAAATGAATATTGCATTTTTTGCAGGTAAAAATAGTATGTTTCTTGCAAAATTTACACCACCGAAATTTTTTTTCAATGCTTCTCATGACGGCGTGTACCCTTTCATTGATCCGAGGAAGGTTCGATGGACCTTAATCTCCATGTTCGTTTTTATACTCGTCCTCGTCCTTGTCGTAATTCAATAATTTTGTTGTGACTTTGGAACGAAAATCAATTTGTGACAGTGGTTTTATCTTTTCAATTTTTGCCATCATACAATGAAGTTTCCATGCATTGACCATTGCGTTACCAAGAACATTTGTCCATATTGGCCACCACCATTTTTTTCCTCTCATACATATTCTATAATTTGCCACCGCATTATCATGGAGATCCACACCGCCCATGCCATGATTATACTCTTGAATAACTTTTGGCTGCGGGATAGTTTGTTTTTTCTTCCGACAATATCTTTTAGTGATAATAATTGGATTGACTGTGGAGTTATTAGTTATAACATTGACTACAGCATTATCATTCCACCGAACAGTCAATATTTCTTGCTGATGATCAAGTAGTTGGTCAAATGTTCCTCGTATTTCTTTTTTTAAATCTCTCAAAGGAGAATCGTCCATTCTATTTTCGCGTATAGTACCAGTTGCAAAAAATCGACGTTCGTTCAGAAAGCACATTAGATGGTATGAAGAGAAAAAATTATCAAAGAAAATGATGTGGCACTCAGGTCAGATACGTTGGCAAGCGAGTCTAAGACTGTTTGTGCGCCTAGAACAATAGTTTTATCGTGACGGGTTGCTGCTCCCACGTACAATGAACTAGAAAATAAGTACCCACTTTCAGAGCATAAGCACCATGTTTTAAACCCAAACCGGATTGGCTTTCCCTTGATAAACATTTTGCAGGAGTGGCGTCCAAAGTATGGAATCATCTGTTCGTCTATAGAGAGATTATGGCTAAAGACTCCAAACTGCATAAACTTTTTGTTGAGAGCGTCAGTAATAGGACGAACCTTCGCAAAACGGTTTGCTGCGTTTAAATTCGTGTTGTCAGCGAGATGGAAAAAATGCTTAATTTTTTTAAACCGATTACGACTCACAGCCTGCTTCGCAATAGGAACCCCCATGTCCGGTCGAACAGACCAGTAGTGGTCATTGTGTGGCAAAGTATGGTACCCCGATAGGTACAATATTCCAATCTTAGCGGAATGCCAAGATTCCACCGCTGGATCCCTTTTAGGATAGTTCCGCCCTAGTTCGATATTAGACGAATGAGAACTAGTTCGATTTGTAGGTATTTTCTAATAGTCCCATACCATCCAATATAGGGCAGTTTCGATTTTGGAGGTAAGGTACTAGTGCTGAATTAGAATTTTGGTTCACTAGTAGTGATTTTCCCTGCAGGGGTAGTACCTTTCCTATTCCACAAAGATACTCACTTCCATCTCTTTCAATGAGAAAAAAATATCGCTAGATTTTGTTCATTCTACATGACAGTTTCTGGCCAGCGGTCGATTTCTCGACCACTAAAGTTTACGTCCATGAAACAGTAAAAATTATTGCAATATCGATATGTTACTTTTTTGATTCTCTTAACTTCATCTTTTCTCTTCACAATAAATTAGCAACAATTATTTGTTTTTTTGTTTTTCATTATTTTTTCATCTGCACAATAAACACGTAAAAATAGTGATAATTTCATTCTTTTACAAAAATCTACCCTGAACCTTTTTTTCTTAAAAAATTATGCTCTAGAAATTAACTAAATTCCAAATTTAAAACTTGTGAAAACTGATCAATAAATTTACATTTAGTTTCTGAGATATTGGAGTCCGAAGTTGGTGGTCGAAAAATCGACCAGCTGCCGAAAATGGGTTAAAAGAGAGCAAATTAAAATCCTGACACAGACTTTCCAATCGCTAATACGCAGGTACACAAATGTTCGCTGCCGCGAGTATTCTTATGTTTGCTTTTTGTGTTGAACAGTTTTGTTTTTGTTGTACAATGTTGTTAGCAATAGTATTAAGCTGCAATTCACGCAAAGTCAATGCCCTGGGCACATAATTCAATCATTTCAGCTAATCATTTAATTTCACCAGAAATATGCAAATAATTCGATCAATTTTTTTAGCTTGCAGTAGCAAAATCTGCATGCACTTACAAATATTGTATGTATGTAAGTGTTCATGCTACATACATACATACATACACATGCACATTCATATGACACCAATGGGCACATATGTGGAACAGCTGCTTTTGACGCCTTAAGCTAGCAGTCATTTGCTCCTTTTGATTTACGTCGACCCCCAGGCCAGTATAAAGTCATACACACCCGTACATACACAAATGCACATTGCACTATATATATTGTACGTAAATATGTATGCGTGTGCTCATATCGCGCTTATGCACTATAAATTCCACTATGTAATATTTTGTGAGAAATCGCGCAGCAGGAATGCATTTTCACACCGAAGAAGCGCAATAGCGCCCGAGTTGTGTTTTATTTTCGAGAGTTTGTTAAAGAGATAAGGAGTTCTACAGGCACAGGGGTACAAAGTACAAGTCTATGGGTGTGTGTGTGTGTGTGTAGTCAGTGTTTTGTAGGGCATTATGAAGTGAAGCGTTAAGCGAAGGCTTTTGAAATATGTATGCAGATTGTGCTGCTGGTGCTGTTAAAGTTTTGCCGATGCTGCTGCTGCCGCTGGGCTGGTGCGGTGCAGTGCAATAAAACACGTGATGTACTTACATTTTTGCCACAGCCACATTCGCCGTTGTAGCCGCACAATGCTAGGAGAATGCGGTAATATAACAGTACATTGCAGCAATGGCATGTCTTGTTTTTATTGTTGCCTGAGTAGTAGTGCAGTAGTGGCAATGACAGCAGCGCAATTGCATAGCTCGCTATGTGAACTAAAATTGTTATGTATTTATATGGGATACAAGTATATATGTATATGAAGGCACTCACACACACACACACACACATGGACTGCTATAAACGCCCATTTGCAAACCATATTTATATGTTTGTATGCACGCCTGTGAAATAGTTAAAGGTTCATTACACTACAATGCCATAATGTTCCGGAACGCTGAGTGCGAGGAAGCGAAGGAAGGAAGGAAGACAAGAGGAAGGACACACAACGGGTTATCAACTTCACGTTGTTTTGGTTGTGGTCGTACGATCAGCCGCTGTATGCTTGCTTATTCATGCAAGTTTGTTTGTGTGTGCGCACGTGCGTGTGTGTGGTTGAATGAGTGCGAGCGAGTGAGTGAGTGAGTGAAGTTTTTCCAAGAGACAATGACATTTGATGACAATCACGCTGCATATTCGATGGAAAATCATGCACATTAACTCACTTACACACATACAAATGATATTTATTTATAATAACTTGACAAAAACAATGAAAGTACTTAACAAACAAAAAAGAACAAGTCTTTTCAAGAGAAATAGTTATTGCCTGGTGCGCTGGTAGAAAGAATTGAAGTACAATGGCATGTCATTTTCCTGTTTTCTATTTCCTTGTGGGGAAGATTATCAATAGATAGCGCGACTTCTACTAGAAAACAATTTAAAAACTTCATTTGGCAGCGAGTTTTAAATGAAGTTGAATATTTGGGGCTTTAATAAAAATTTGTTTTCGCAAAAACTGTCAAAATTCAATGGTATTTTGTAACCTCTTGCAACTTGTACTTTGTTATGGTAAGATAGGTTGTAAAACTAAATACCAGAAAAAGTTCTTAAAATTCAGGTCACAGAGTTCAAAATTTTGATGAAGATTTGAAACATTTTTAAAAAGTATGAAACTTTGCGTTATATGGCTCTTGGTGTAGTATGGCCTATATTTTGCATTAAAAACAAAAACAAAAAAAAAATACTGCTGTGTTTACAATTTTCCAAAGGAGTGCACGAGGGCTAACGTCGTTACTTTCGTTCTATTTGAAGGCTTCAACAGCTTTTTCACGCGTTGAAAATCCTTGACCTCACATTTTTTTATGTTCCGAAACAAAAATAAATCCTTAGGTGCCAAATAAGGGTTGTAGACGCTTCTGTCAGCCGATACGATTTTTTGAGTGCACAAAAATTCTCTTTTATGGGCCGATACATGACAGCTCGAATTGTCTTGGGGTAGGATGATTCTTATTCGGCGGTTGGTTCCTTAATTTTTCGAAAAATTCGAAATTTATCTTGCAATTATCTACGGCCACGTTGGAAGTCATTGCGTTTTCACAATGGCTAAGTTGATCAATGCTCTCTTGATAATTCACGTCGAAAATCGTAATAAATCATTGCACTCAAATTTTCACGAGTTAAAACCATATTTCGGGCGAGATGAATTTTTCCACTCACTGAAAAAAGAGCAAACGAAGTTCTTAAATGAAAACTTATTTATAAGTTTATGCAAAAAAATACTAAACATTTCCATAAAAACTTGGAATTACTACTCATCACCTGTAGTACCTACTGCGAAGGCGCAAAATATAAAAGGCATCCGTCGAGCATATATGAGAAGAAATCGTAAAGGTCCGGATAATGGTTAGCGCAAGGCATAGTTTTGTGGCGATCGAGTATCGGGAAGGTCTCCCAAAACCTGTGACTGATAGCACAAGTGTGGCGAAGGTGGTCCTTTTAAATTATTGCTTATGCACTGAATAACTATTTTTAGTATTTAGCGATCATTTTGGATACTCGAGAAAATTTACTTGTGAGGTGTTTTTGTGCCTTTTTCCAAAATGGTAAAATAGAGAATTCAGAATTCACTTTTTAGCTATTTTTTCTAGCAAAAAAAAAAAAAACACAAACTAGTAACAGCACCAGAAATCGTAGAAAAAATTCAGGATATCGTATTGGAAAATCGGCGAATGACTGAAAGGGGTATAGTAAAACCCCTATGCATCCCATTGGCCAGTATAAGCAATATTTTGACTGAAGTATTGAATTTCGGAAAGCTGTGTGCACAATGGGTGCCGCATTCCCTATGGAACAAAAGCACATTCGAATGCGACTTTCTCAACATTTTTGAGAGCGTTTTCGAAAGAATAAAGTTGATTTTGTGCATCGTTTCATCACTGTGAATGAGACTTGGGTCTATCACAATGATTCTAAATCAAAACAAGAGGCTAAAGAGTGGTGTGAACCTGGTTCTTCGGCTCCGAAACAAGAAGACCGAGGCCTAGTATCTGCTTTTTGCCTCGTGTCCCCCAAGAGCATTTTGACAATGGCTAAAATCTATGAATTAAAATTCGAATTGTTGGAGCATCCACTGTATCCATCAGATATGGCCCCTAGCGACTTCCATCTGTTTTCAGACCAAAAAAATTAATGCTGGAACAGTGTTTTTTTACTAAATGACGAGATTATAACAACATGGAATTCGTACGCTGGAATCTCGTTGGAGCAAGTGTATTGATGCTCGCGGAGGCTATACTAAATAAAAATATGTATTTCAAACCATAAAATTGTGGTTTTCTTATCGAATCGCACAACTTATTGAACACTCTAGTAGCTTTATTAAGTATATTTTTTTGTATAAAATAGATATATATCAAATAATAATAAAGGAAAAAAACGAAAAAAAAGTATGCCTAACAAATTTTTTTTGTAAAATAGTTGAAAATTAATATTTTGTAGGGTATCCCCTTTTGTCAGTAGCAGCTTTAAGCCGCTTTGGATGTGATTTCACCAACTTCATAGTATAAAGTTTTTCCATCCCTCTTTTGACGCTTTTTTGCAGTCAGATTGGTTTCGAATTTCATGTTTTCGTATTTCTTATTTACGAATCTGTTTATCCAAAACCTACCACAGGTTCTCAATAACGGGTTTTTGAACAATCCACATAACCATAAGAAAGGTACTGGCAATTTGTGTAACTGTTTCAAATTTCATTATGGTTTCAGACCTGCTCGATGGTGGAATTGTGGTGACGAAATTCAAGCTGGTGTAATTACTTTACTCTCTGCAATAATCGGCTTGAGGGTTTTTAAGAACCTTATCTGGAGCAATACTTGGGTCTGGTGTGAGATTCATTTGGACTACTTTTCATTGCGCAAAAAAGTACTCAGTTCTTATGATTATGTTGAAAACGTAGGTGATAAATTTGTAGCCGCATAAAGGTAATTCTTTTGGAGTTTTGTTCGTTGTGAGGTTGTATTCTGGTGCTTTATTTGCCTTCACGTGCCTTTATTTATTAAATCTCTTTCCAATTAAATGCTGCAACTGAGAGATCTATATTTTAAGTGCTATATTTTGTTATGTTTGGATAATATAATTTTTTTTGGTTTCTCTCCAAAAGGCATAAATATAATAAAAATAAATAAATCAATACGTATGTATATATAATAAAAAAATATTAAATTAATTAATAATTGTTAAGAAAAAAATTGATTTTAACTTAATATTGCAAAAGTGATTTCTGTATCTTTTTGAGGGGTGTATACCTTTTTAAATTTGAAGACTTACTTAAATATTACAAAAAAAGAAAAGAAAATATTGATTTGCATTTCATTCTACATTATTTCTCACTGCCTGACAACAATTATTAAATACCTTTTCATTACAAAGTGACACGAAGAGCGTGCAAGGAAGCTACATTGCCTGCGCTATACAAATAATTATTGGCTGTCATTTGGGAGTAAAGTAATTTATGTTTATTATTGTCATTGATGATTTCTGTTGAAGGATATGCAGCATGCTTGGGAATTCGCTACGATTTATAGAGACACTGATAAAATCTGTGTTTACCTAAACATTACTTTTCAGCGAAAATTCGTTAAATTGTTTTTTAATTTTTTTCAAAAACTTTTGTAAAATATCTCATTACTAAGTTTTCGTGATATTGATTTTCTGTTTCTCATTTTCAGGTAAGTGACAACTGCAGCCCACTCTAAAGTGCTATGCTACGAAAAATATTGTAAATTTCCAATGTATGTGAATGGGTAAGTGCACAAGAAATTAATGAAGCGTTAAAGCGTACTAGCGAGAGTTTTTTTCGCGCTGCAAAATATTGTATTCCAAAACATTTTTGTTTTTACTTTTTTTTTACTTTCCCAATTTATCGTGTCCGCCTTTTTTAAAATTCTGTCTACTCGCAGCGCTGTAAAGTATGCTTTTGCAACCACAAAGGCGGCCTCCCTTTGCTATGTAGTTGACAAACAGCTACTTACTACATAGGTGCGTGTATTTTTGTTTAATATGTTTGCTTGCTCGTGCCTTAACCGCAAAGATATTGAATCCTTACCTTATTCGTGCTTTAACTGCTCGCTAGCCTGCTTGATTGCGTGCGCTCGGTTTGTTTTTTTATTTCGATTCTCGTTGAATCGATTTGTACTCTTTCTCCTGCAATTGTCCTCATATCTATAGATTCATATGTATAATACTTACATACATATGTACTTAACGCGTACGTAAGCGCCTTTGTAGGTGCGTACGCGTTGTATGAGTAACATCGTTCGCTTTTGACTTCGTCATAGTCGGCGCCGTTAGGCTAGCTCGTTGACGCCAACCGCATACCCTTCAAATAAGCTCATCACAATCACCTTCGTGCACACAAACACACACACACACAAATTTTTCTGAAGCTGTTTGTATATACTCACATACTAATACAATTGCAGACATTTATACATATTTAGTCTCTCATTCATCGGCATAATTTCTTTCATTTTTAGTTTTTTTTTGTTTTTTTTTTTGGTGCTTGTTGTTTGTTCATATGGAAATCAAAACCGGACCTTTGTTGACGGTTTAACGATGCTTCTTCCTCATTTTGCACCACAGGCTTGCATTGGCAGTTTGTCAGTCAGTTAGTCTGTCAGTCAGCCAGTCAGCTAGTCAGCTGGTTGCCACAAAAGTCAGTAGTCAGTTGGTAAACGTTGTATTGGCGTATATTCGTATATCCTTGTACTTACCATCCTCACGCTTACTACCTACAATTCCACTATCCTGACTAACTATGTTTAACCCTTTAATGTGCCAGGATGTTTTAGAACATTTCTTTTGGAAAAAAATTATTTTAATTGTACAATTTATTTTTTTTTTCATATCCATTGTGGTTATGTTCACGTGGATTCACTGTTGACAATAGCACTTTAACTAGGCTCCTTTAGATGTATGAAAAGGTATGGATATTCTTGTTTAAAGTCAGTTATTTTCATTGTTGTGTTAGTTTTCATGCCGATTAGTGTTGGTAGCCGCCAAATACATTTCGATACAAATTTCACCTAATTACATTGGAAAATTGCGAGGTTATTGCTCCTCATGCATAATAATGAACTCGAGCTATTTGCGAGTTAAAGCGGAAGAAGGTCGTAACTCAAAAAAAAAAATCAAGTACTCAAAAGACAAAAAAACAAAAAGCGTCAAAGTTTTCAAATTACAATGAAAACTCCTGCTACAGTCTGTTACATAAGAGCGTGGTCACTGTTAAATAATAACAACAATTGATTTTTCGAAAATTCGCAAATTTATTGATAATTTGGTCGTCAATACTCAGTGCAAATACCTCAGTAGCAAGTCCAATCTCCTGCATTGTCAATTATGGCCTGGCACCGTCGGGGCATACTTTCCACTAGTTTTTCTGCATATTCTACCAGAAAAGACTTCCAAATTTTCCGAATTCGTCTAGAAAGTTGATCTAAATTACATGGTTTGCTTCTGCGAAGCTGCATTTTCATCAAAGCCCACACATTTTCTATGGGATTTGTATCCGGAGACTGAGATGGCCAATCTAAAGTGACAACTCCGTTTTGCGCCTTCCATTCGCTACACGCTCGACTCCGATGTTTCGGATCGTTGTCCGCTTGAAGGGTCCAACTTTCATTTTCTTGATATACCATTACTTAGGAAATGGTAACAAAGTCTTTGGATATATTTCATTCATTTTTTCGGCATTTAAATTCTTGGTAAATAAGAACAAAGTACCGAAACCTTTGTTTGAGAAGCACCCCCAAACATGAACCTTTACGAGGTGTTTAAGAGTCCGCTGAAGCATCCTACTGGTGGAGGTTGTCCAGGCGTGTTTGATGCTCGGATATGCCCAGAAGGGGGATTCATCAGAAAAAATTACGTTGCTCCAATCGCGGTCAAAGTTTTACTTCGCCCATTCCACTCGTTTTTCAACGTGTTTTGCACTCAACATTGGTTTTTCCAAAGTACTGCGATATTTCAGTTTATTGGCAAGCAAGTGCCTGCGAATCGTTCCGCTAGATATGTCAACACCTTTTGCTTTTAATTTCATAGCAGCTCCACGTAAATCAAAATTGGATCTTTCGAGAACAATGCGATAATCTTTTTTTCGTCTTTTTTTGAGACTTTGCTTGCACTTCCGTGATCAGGAAAATCATCAACGTTACCGACCTTTTTATAGCGATTTATCCACTTGCTAACGAACTGCTTTGACTTTCCCATATATTTCGCAGCAGCAGTTTGCGTTAATTTGGGTCCTTTTTCATGCAAACATAGAAAAATTGCCTCAAAGCGAGAGGCGTAAACAGTACTCACTTCGAAAAACCACACAATTGAAGACTAAATTTGACAGACAGATGACTTTTTACAAAAAGCATGAAGGACTGAGGTGCCCTCTACCTATATCATAGAAAAAGAAACAGGACGCTCTGATTTTTTATCTACGTGTAACAGTGACCATTCTATTATGTAACAGACTGTACATCTTTTTCTAAAAAATGTTTTTATTTGGTTTTGGCGGAGTTACTGCCTGAGTCATATAATCGTGAACCCGAGTTTAAAGTATTATTGCTTAAGTATTCTTTGTTATAACATTTCAAATACAGGGTGGCGCAAAATTAATCATCCATTTTTTGTTTGTTTGTGTTTTGTTTGCTTAATAAAAGAATTTGTTTTTCAAGGATGGGGAAATCTTTTCTTTACGCCTTCCATTGTTTGTCTGTTTATATATTGCAGTTGTCTACTTCACAAGTATCAGTTTTGATAAACGTACGACGCCATTTGAAAAATTATAAATCTTTCGATGGGTTGATTGTCTTGCAATAAGCAACAACAATGCGGAGAAAAATAACTGACATGGTTTGTTTTAGTTTAAAAGTTAGACCAATACCTCCAATAAATAATTAAAAAATAAATTACTTGCGGTGAGCTTGAAAGCAAACGCACAACGGAATTACAAAATGGTTTCTTGGTTGTGGCTTCAGTTAAAAATGTAAGAAAACAAGTTAGAAAATTTTCATTCATTTTTTTTTCTTGTTTGGTTAATTCTCTACTCATTTACTTTCTTTTTCACTATTCCATTTTTTTTATTAATTTTCTGCTACTTGCATTAATTTCTTTGATTTTCAAATTTCAAATTTTTTCTTTTCTTTTTAGTTTTCAAATTTATTTGTTTTAGTGAATCAGTAAAGAGTTTCATAAACTTTATCCATATTTTCTCAGCGAAGTGTGCGTAACTTAAATTGCACTTACCTATATTTGTTTATATGTTGGCATTTCAACTTAACTGAAGCGAAATGTTTCCCAAACTGAACTTGAACTTGATGTAATAAAATATAATCAAATTTAATTTTGAAAGAATAAGATTTGGGAGTTCTGTTGAAAGTTTCATTTCAAATAGTGAGATTAAGCTTTTGAAGAAAGCTTCAGAAAAAGTTTTAGTTTTATAACAAATCTAGTTTGAGCTCGAAATTGGAAAGCTCTCATTCAAGTAATATGATGATTCGAATCGAACTTCAAAAAATTTTAAGCTGCTTACCAAATCGAGTTTGAGCTTTAAATTGTGAAAGCTTTAACTCCAGTTTGAGCTGCATACTAACTCAGTTTGAGCTATTTTATTGCCATTAAAAACCAGAAATTTACTGCGTAATTATTTTTTATCTTTTTTTTTACCTCAATGTCGAAAAATGTATCTCTAGTTTTTGACAAAAAGCTTCAGAAAGAGTTTGAGTTTCTTACCAAATCGAGTTTGAGCTCGAAATTGTGAAAGCTTTAATTCCAGTAATGAGAGAAAGCTTTTGAAACGAGCTTCAAACAATTTTAACCTTCTTACCAAATCGGGTTCGAGCTTTAATTTGTGAAAGCTTTAATTCCAGTTTGAGCTGCATACTAACTCTAGTTTGAACTCTTATTCGTGAAAGTCCATTCATTGCCATTAAAAGCCAGAAATTTACAGCGTAAGTATTATTATTATTTTTATTTTTTTGTTTTGCTTCAATGTCGAAAAATGTATATCTAGATTTTGAAAAAAAAGCTTCAGAAATGGTTTGAGTTTCATACGAAATCGAGTTTGAGCTCGAAATTGTGAAAGCTTTAATTCAAGTAATGAGAAGAAGCTTTTGAAATGAGCTTCAACAAATTTTCAGCTGCTTACCAAATCTAGTTTGAGCTCTAAATTGTGAAGGCCTTAATTCCAGTAGTCCAGTAGTGAGAGAAAGCTTTTGAAACAAGCTGCAAAAAGAGTTTGAGCTGCATACTACCACAAGTTTGAACTCGGAATTATGGGACTGAGCTTAACCTGAACTTTTATTCGTGGAAGCCCATTCATTGTCATTAAAAGCCAGAAATTTAGTGAGAATAATTTTTTGTTTTGATGTTGAAAAATATATCTCCAGCTGGTCATATTCATTTCTAGCTTCAATAAAAAGTTACAGTTTGATAATTCAATATTAGTTTGTAAAATGAAATATTTAACTAAGGGATAAGGGATTTTACATAGGATAGAATGTAAATTTGACCGAATAGCGCAAATTCCACCAAAAATAAGAGTTTTGTTTTTGTGCAACAATAAGCTAGAAAACCACATGCGGTTTAGGTTGGGCTTGGCTCATTAGTGGGTTAAGCTTTCACTAAATTTTTCGTTCGGTTTTCTTTTCTCGTGCGCTGCGAATCGCTGCCGCTGCCTTTTGACTTAAAACTACCTCATTTGCGTATGTTTTTTTCCTCTTGTTTCATGCTTTACTGTTTCTTTTGCCATATATTAACATATACCTACATACATACGTACATATATATGTATGAATCATCGAAATCAGTCAGACACAGCCAGTCACCGGGTTACGTGGCAAGTGCCTTTGCCTTGCCACTGACTGCTGACTGCTTCCTACCGGCACTACATAACAACTTTAAGTGAAGTTGCTGTTGTTTTTGCCGGTTTCTATGCGATTTCGTTGGCGAGTAGTTGGTGCATGCGGTTATATTGTTGGCGCCACTCATGATTTTTTTCCCCCTGTTACTTTTATCCTCAGGCATTATTAGCTTGTGTCTGCCGGCTTTCACCAACCCAAACGTTTCATATTGTTTTTCAACTGTTTCCGACCATTACCAGATACACTATGAAGTTAATTGAGAATCGATGCGACAAATAAATTGGGGGAAATGCTTCAGTAAGACTAGTTGACTACTTTAGACGATGTGATTTTCAGGTAGTTTTTGAAGAAGGAAATATTTTGTGCTACTGCTTTAAAATTTTTAACTGCGGCTGAAAAGTTTACCAGACGCAAAGCTAAGTAAGCGAGTCTCCAGACGGTCTTTTCAATTAATTCGAAGCTCTGTCTATCCGTGTGTACTCTTTTAGTCCTAGTATTTGGATCCGTTCGAGAGGCATGACCCGCAACCCGTGAGTTCTTGCTCCGGTATTCATGGTACTCCCATTTGGTTACTCGTTGCTACCAGTTGCTCTTCTTGAACCAACCAACATACACACTTCATGGACTTAACGAGGTCTTTAAGGTCAGCGGCAGTGCAACTAGACTAGAATCACACTTTGAGAGATCTAAGACTGGAATGCTGAAAAATCTTAGATGACATTCCGTCAAAGCAAAAAAAATGTCTACTAGAGTCCCAAAGATGAAACCATGCCAGAATATTACGGACCTAGATGTAGTGTACATGGCTATTTTTATGAACAGCTTCTTACCATCGATCTCGATTTACAGCCACTTCCCTCCAACATTGCACGCGCATTTTCCTAAGATCAGCTTCCACATCTTTTAGGCACCTTTTCCTCGGGCGTCCCCTTTCTTTTTTTCTCCAATTGGGCGAAGATCTAGTGCCTTTCTCGTTGATCACTCTCTTGGCATTCTAGCCAAATGTATTCTGTCATTAATTGCTACCGACATGTCCTGGTTGGCTGATAATGTAATGTAGGTGAACTCATTTACACATTGGAATATGTATGCCCCAGACTCCAGATCATTGGATACAATGTTTGATCTTGATCGGACCATATATTTAGTTTTTTCTGCATTGATTATCAGTCCACTTAGATGTACTCTTTCCTCCAGCTTTTTGAACGCAGCCTGCAGCCAATTTAATCAGTGTCGTTAGAATTAGTGGATCAAAGTGGATGAAAAAGTTTGTATTTCGTTTTCTCGTCCCTTTAGATTTCCTTTAAAGGGTACGCCCACTCATCATCATCATTGTTCCCTTTAATCCCTAGCCGGACATAGGGTACCAACAACATCTACGCGCCATCTCGTCCGATTACTCGATAACGCCTTCACCTTCTTCTAGCTCAACCCAAGGTGAGCCGTCTTGCGATCCGCAGTTCTTTTCCATGTTTTGGCCTGGGAGGCGCTCTTCCTCTCGCTGTGAGTGGGTTCCATTCTATTGCCTTCTTCGCTATGTTATGTTACCGCCCTCTTTGCGCATGGTGTGACCAATTCATTTCCATTTCTGTCTTCTAATCCAAGTGTCTAGCGGTTCCACGTTTGCTTTTCCAAGCACAATTCCTTGTTTGGCATTACTTTTGGCCATAAAATTCGGGATATAATCCTCAGACAGCGGTTGACAAAAACTTGTAAGCGACTGAATATAGCGGTGGTGATTTTCCAGGTAGAGCTACTCTACAACACTACCGACAGCACATTCGAATTGAAGAGCCTAACCTTTATACTGGAACTTAGGTTGTTGTTTCTTCATACAGAGTACAACATCCTGAGTGCTCCCCTAGCTTTTCCGATTCTGGAGTGTATGTCTACACCCGTGTCACCGCCCAGGGCAACTTTGCTGCCGAGATAAGTAAACTCCTGCACTGTTTCGATAGAGTTACATGCAATCTTCACACACCCACCCATCTTATTTGCCAGACTCATTACAATTGTCTTGTCAAAACTGATTTTAAGGCCGAACGACCTAGCTTTCCTCCAAAAAGTACTTATCACTCGGCCCCAAAGCTCAAAAATATCAGTTCTGAGAGTTTGTCAAATATTCTTTTTTCTAGTTAGGCGTAATAAGCACGAAAAACTAAATGAAATATTTATCCAAGTAGCGATCTCGCATACGGAACACTTTTCCAACCAAAATCTGCCAAATTCTCAGCTGCTTGTCTTATATATCGTTACCGTTACCTTTATCGTTCCAATTTACTACCCGTCATCATCCGTCTTCTCTTCCTCTCTAATAGCTTTCTGTTTGTCTTATCAAAAATGTATTCATGTCTTTTAAAAGGGCGACAATGCACAACGATTAGTATGACTTTGACAGACATAAAACGCATACAAATGTAGAAAGTATTCGTATGAGAAATGTTGTTTGTCGATATCCCTCGTACTCATACGCTATTGCTCTAGTGAATGCGCCTTACTTCCCAACTACTCGCATGTATTGGCTCCTTTCTGAACTGAGCTATGACTAATCCAATTGTAGTTGTTGTTTAGCTGTTACGTCTTCGAACGATTATTCAAAATTTAGTTCGTATTACGAGTAAGCGATGATTAAAGAGTAGCAGCAGTCGACAGGTTTAAGTAGGGAAGAGAGTACACAGTGAGAGAATGGATGTGCTGTATGAGAGTTAGTGGGTGGTTAAGGTTCGAAAGTAATGAAATTCGAAAACAGTTTACTCGATGTATTCGAATTCTTGAAAGTATTGCCAGTTGTGAACGACTTATTCACAAAAATCAAAAAAATTACAATAAATAAAAATATATAAAAAAAAAAATAAAATAAAAAAATAAAAATATATTAAAAATAAAAAAATATATTAAAAAAAAAAAATTAAAAAAAATACATAAAAAATAAAAATAAAAATTAAAAAAAAAATTAAAAAAATCAACAGAAAAAAGTATAATCTTCATAGAATTTTTGGTAGTATTTGTCTTCAACTTCAAATCCATGTATCCATATTACAAAAATCCATTGAAAATATCTCCCTTTTCTGGTAAAAATTTTCTGTTGGACTGTGCCATGCATCATTTAGAGCTTCGATGCCATTTGTGCATCCTCACTTGTCAGGGATCTTTCTTCCTTCTCTCACCCATTCGAGCGGAAACTTTTTCAAGGCATATTATTGTCAGTGTATAAGTAGAGAGTTCGTGTTGCTGCAATTTCTCATTCAGGAGTGACCGCAGTCCAACTCGACCAAATCTTATCGTTTCAGTAATTAAACTGTTTCTGGGTCGGTAAAGAGGTTTACTGCGCCATACGAGAGTTTGGCCAAGTTGAACAAAGCGCGAGTCGTTTCTTTCATGTGCTAACCGACGTGAATTAGAAGTATCAACTGTGAAGCTAAGTCTTTTCAACGCATTGAAGATTCTCCTTTTCCATTGCTACCATTCTGAGACATCGCATCAAATACAGAGCCTGAGCGTTTGTATCCATTCGTATGACAATGTCTAGCCAGCTAAACCACTGCATTCTAATTAGCTGCACTATAGTATGTCCATGTTTGCGTGCACACATATACAATATTAGCCGTCGCCGAAGCGAGAGATCTATAACTCTTCCGTAAAATCTTGATCTTAAAACTCTAATGGCTAAGGAGCCAAATATACAAAACTCTTCCGTAAAATCTTTATCCCGAAACTCTAACCCTAAGCTTAACCTTAAAATCTTTCTCTCGAAATTCTCCAAGGGCATTTACATCGGATGTTGTTATCATCCATGCTTTTGCACTATTTAATAGAATGGATATGATGTGAGAGGACTTTACTACTCTATCGCCTACTCAGTCCGAAGAAGCACTTAGTGGCTAGAGTGGTTCTCTGTTGGAGGCTGCAGCTGGTATCGTTGTTGATGACGCTTCCCAAGTAGACGAGATCCTCTTTTTTTCTAATTTTCACTCGCCTTACTCCTCTAGTCAAACTGAAAACGACAGAACTGACAGCGTCTTTATATTAAAACCGAGAATGAGGATATCATCATCAGGCATCAGTAACTGCACACCCTTGTAAAAGATTACACCAACTCGGTTCAGTGCCGCAGCTCGCACTATCTTGTTCAATATCAGGTTAAGAAGTTGCACGACCGAGAGTCGCTTTGTCTGAAACCTCATCCCTTTGTCTGAAAACTTATCCCTTTGTCTGAAACCTCATCCCTTGGTCTGAAATCTCATCCCTTTGTCTAAAACCTCATCCCTTTGTCTAAAATCTCATCCCTTTGTCTGAAACCTCATCCCTTTGTCTAAAACCTCATCCCTTTGTCTAAAGCCTCATCCCTTTGTCTGAAACCTCATCTTATACAGGTCCTTCCCAATTCGTATGGAGCCGTATTAGTTTTGCGGGGATACCAAATTCAGCCATCCCAGCATATAACAATCATCCGTGCTCTCAAAAGCGGCTTTAAAATCGATCGAAAATATTTACGATTTTCGATTCGACGAAGGGATTTAAGATTTATCGATTCTCATTTCCTGTGCATTTTCCAAGACTTGGAATATCTGATCGATTGTTGAATTCCAGGTCTAAAACAACACTGATAAGATCCAATCAGTTGTTTGATGCCGAGTTTCAGTCTTTCGCGCCATACGCTTGATAGTATTTCGTGTGATATTGAAGCTGCCTATGGCAGGATTATCGTTTTTGCAGATTGGGCGGAGCAAACTTAAACTCCAATCAGCAAGTATGCGTTCATCCCACCAAATCCTAGGGCATGCATTTTACCAGCTGCTTGCCGCAACGCTTAAATATCTAAGCTGGCAGCCCATGCTTTTTGTTTTTTTTGTTTTTTGGTGGGTGAGGTAGATTTCAAAATGCCTTCGCACTCACAGCAACCGTCTTCAACTGCATCGAATGGTGTGACCATCAAAACAATTCCTCCTTTTCTGCTGGGGAGACTCCCTTTCCGGAATTACTTTATGCATTACTACGAGAGGGCCCAGATCGGCGTCCATGAAATGAACCAATACTATTTACCCACGCAATACTGTTCACCGATTTGTGGAACAATATCAAGAAGCACGCCACAAATAGGAAGAGGAGCTTGGCCAAAGATCCAAAAATAGTGTACACGCCAATTATATAATGTATATAATCACCCACGTCCGTCTAGGTAGGTTCGAAGCTCGGTGAAAGACCAAAATGCAGAAAAAGTTTTTTCTAATAGCGGTCGGTGTCCACCATATTTGTAGTCAATGCTATCGTTACTTCAACTTTTCTAGGGTCGTATGTGGGGACGTCGACCGACACCGTTGTGCGCGATTGGGGATTCGAGCTGCTTATCTTTTCCATAGTTGCCTTAGCGATTACCATGCAATAACGCGATGATGTGGTTCTTCTATATATGAAGTGTGTTCTTAATATCGGTTACAGAGTCGCCGTATTTTTCTCATTAAAAAGATTGTCATAAAAGGCATCTGCCTTCTGGAGAGGGCATAAAATTGTAGCTCTTTCCATTTGGGGGACAACATTGGGACGTCAAGCTTGGCTTAAGTAAAATGCAAAGTTGTATGCGCTAATGTGTTTGTACTTAGTGATTACCACCTCTCGTCACATTTATCATTCAGAAAGTCCGGTACCTCTGCTCAAGCTGAACTTAGTGGTTTAAATATTAAAAGTTGGTAAAATATTTAAAGTTGAAATACCCGCATATATATTTTTTTTTATTTATTTGTACTCATCTACGTCTTCGTGTCCAAGTTTAAGCTATGCAGATTGTGCCTCCTAACAAAATGTCCCTACATAAAACCGGCTTCTGAAATGACCAAAACAAAAATTTACTTGCATAACTAATGCAATATTGCTATGAAACCAGAAATCTCGTTTGACTTTCGAGAATATATACAAACAAACAAAAAAAAGGAAAAGAAAAGAACGGCTACATTTAAAACCACCACCATTCAATTCGAAGAAGAAGTCACTGCGCAGGCTCAATGCGAAACGAATTCGAATATTTGCGCCCAACATATGAGCGAGAACGCTTTCAACCCCCCCAAAGGAATGTGAAACGAGAAAACACGCAAATAGTTGCACGTTTTATGAGCGTTTGGTAGTAGTGAAATAGTGTTTTTTTTGTGGAAAGCAAAAAATTGAAAATCTGAAAGGAATAATTAAACTAATTTTTGAAAAATTAGATTTTTTCGGTGTTTTATTATTTTCGAAAATTGCGGTTTTTAAATGTGAGTTAAGCGTCGTTTGTGTTATCCTGCTGTTAGAATTTCAGTGTGGCTGGGATAGGTGCTACAACAAATCGCATGCTTCCTAGTTGTTCGCTCGTGTTGTTTGTTTTTGTTGCAGCGGACTTCGGTGTGCTATTGTGACTGTTGTTGTTGTTCTTATTTTTGCTTGTGCTGACGGTAACGGTGGTGGTGGCGTTTGCCCGAACAAAACGGCGTGAGTGTCCTTGCATTGCTCAGCAGCGGCGCCAATGCAATAACAACAGCAACAATAACAATACTGACTGACATAAGGAGCAAACGAAAAGTTTCGAAAGAGCCAGTCATCCTGCTGCCTTCTGCCTGATATTGCTGGTGTATCCATCCAAATCGCGGTATATTTTCAATTCAGTTTGTCTTTGTCGTTCGTAGCGGTCGTTACCTTACGTTAAAACGTTGGAATAGGCCAAATCAGTCAAACACAGATTAAAGGAAGTAAATATATATACTTATATATATATATATCTAGAAAGCAGCTACGTCAAAACGCCAGAAGGAGTTTTTCACACCAGTATTCCAGTATTCAATTAAAATAATAAATTAATAAATAAAAGAAATCCAGGTCCGCGTTTCACTTTTCAAACGCCTGTTGACCGAAAAAATCGTAATAAAGCGCTGGACTGAACAACGACGAAGATAAAGTGCAGTACCGAGCAAAAATAATTTGAAAAAAATCACGAAAGTTTGTTTTTGAAAACACACAAAACTGTTGTGCCGTAAAGAAAGCCGTCAAACAATTACAAAAAAAAAAAAAAACAGAGCACATTTTTAAGCCGTGTTTTTTGTCAAAGTGCAGCAATAAAAAATTCAACCATCCATCTTTTAGCGCAACAAATACGACTAAACAATAAAAATCGTAACAGACGGATAGTATTTATACAGTAGCATAGTTGTAGAGCGTAAATTTTTCCAAATCGAAACCACAGTGTGTGCATAGCAGCAGTGTACTTTTGTTGAAGGAATTCTTGCGTGAAAAAAAATTAAATTAAAATATTGTAGAAAATTTAAAAGCAAAACGAAATCAACTTAAAGTTTCACAAACATATCCTTAGAGAAGAAAATATTAAAAATTAAAATAAATAAAAAAATTAAATTCAAAAACTAAATCCCATACTCGTCGGCATACCAATAGTCCAACCGACCAACCAACCAACCAACCAAATCACACACTCTAGTGTTCTTTGTAATCCAATTAAGCCCCACTGCTGCGTTTCTATTTGTGCAAGTGTTTGTTTGAAACGCCGCCCCACAATATCAACATAAAATCGCCCCCCGTCGTACACACATCAAACAGACACTGCAGAGCACTGATACTGTTATTTTCACTTTAAACAAATCCTACTACAGCTATCCGCACACAAAGCAGCAGCAGCAGCAGCAACAACTATCACCAAGGCTTCATCTTGTCAACAACGACTGCTGGTGTAAATCAATCCAAGCCACCTTTAAACAAACAAAAAATCAATAAATTTCTTAGTTTACTTAGTCGTCGCTAGTCGTTCTCAGTCATTGTCAGTGCGAGTTAGTCGTCATCATGTTGATTGGATTAGTACGCGACTCGGTAATGCAGTGCTTCTGCCATACATGCCGGGCTCCCATTTTGCCAGCTGGTGAGTGAAAATGATTTCTATGAATTTATACTTTTCCAGCTGTAAATGTTTGTTATGCAAAAACCATTCGTTAATATTCGATAAGTGGGCGTTTAGGATGAACGCTTGGGCTATGGTATTCTGAAAGAAACAAAAAAAATACAGAAAAACATGAAATACAAAATAAATTATAAATGCATTGTTACCCATCTTTTTAACGTTTTTGTAATATTTTTTTTTTTTTCATTTTTAGTATTTTATATTTTTCAATTTTATTAAGTTTTTTTATAAATTTTATTAAATATTTTTTTTTTTAATTTAATTGTTTTTTCCATACCTTGGTTTTTTATACCATATTTGTATAATATAAAAACAACTATACAAAAATTGTTTCCAATTTTCTTTTGTATTTTTTAATGTTTTGTAATATTTTTATTTATTTCTTTTTTTTTTTGTATTTTTTCTTTTGTATTGTTTTGTTTTTGTTTTGTAATGATTTTTATATTTAATATTTTTTTTTCAAATGTATTTTATTTTATTTTTTGTAGTGTAATTTCATGTGATTAAATTTTTTTGGTTTTTAATTTTGTATGTAATTTTTTTTTAGTTTTATATTTTTATTTAAATAAATATTTTTGTTTTAATTTCGAATTTATTTATTTTAATTATTATTTTTTCTCCGTATTTTTTCTTTTTTTTTTTAAAGACTATGAAAAAATTTTTTCTATTGTAATTTTCTTTTATATTTTTTAATGTTTTGTAATGGTTTTGCAATATTTTTTATTTAATGTTTTTTTTATGTATTTTAATTATTTTTGTATTTAATTTTTTGTATTTTATTGATTTTGGTATTTTATTTATTTTTTCTTTTGTTTTGTAATGATTTTTTTTATGAAATTGTTTTTACAAATGTTTTGCTGTTTACACTATAAACTTCATTTAATTAAATTCTTTTTTTTAATTTTTTTATAGTTTTATATTTTTATGTTAGTTAAATATTTTTTTAAAATTTCGCATTTATTTATTTTAATTATTTTTTCTCCTTATGTTTTCTCCTTAAAAAAAAAACTATGAAAAAATTGTTTCCAATTTTCTTTTAAATTTTTTAAAGTTTTGTAATGGCATTGTAATATTTTTTGTTTTTTTTGTATTTTTTTTTGTATTTTTTTTGTATTTTTTTTTTGTTTTTATTGATTTTTTATTTAGTTTTTTTTTTCAAATGTATTTTATTTTGTTTTTTGTAGTGTAACTTCATTTAATAAAAGTTTTTTTGTAATTTTTTTACGTAGTTTATTTATTTTTTTAGCTTTATATTTTTATGTTAATTAAATATTTTTTTACATTTTGCATTTCTTTATTTTAATTATAAAATTTTCTTTTTTTTTCTTTGTATTTCAACTTTGCGATTGCAGTCGCATTGGCGGCTATTAGGTACTATATATTTTTTTAATTTGTTTTTAGTTCATACTTTTTTCAATTTAATTTAATTTTTATTTTTTTATGTAATTAAATTTTTTTCATTTTTTTATTTCTAAAATAAATTAATTAAATGTTTTTATATAATTTGTATGTAATTTAAGTTTTTTATTTTTTTTTATTTATTTAGTCAAATCAATTTTTGCATATCTTTGTTTTCATTATAATTGTTTCTTTTTTTATCTGAACTTTGAGATTCCATCGCAGTGGCGGCCATCACAATATTTTTTTATACTTTTTCTAATCGGTTTTTTTAATTTGTATTTTTTTTAATTTTTTATTTAATTTTTTTTTAATTTTTGTTAATTTTTTTTAAATATTTTTTTTGAATTCTTTTTTACTTCATAAATTGTTTTCAGTTTTATTTTATTTTTTTCCCTGTAATTTAATTTTTTTCACTTTTTTTATTTAAATAAATGAATTTTTTAAATTTTTGCATTTCTTTGCATTTTGATTATAATTTTTTTTCGTTTTGTTTATTTCAACATTGCGATTCCAGTCGCAGTGGCGGCCATGACAAGAAAGATAAAATTAAAATTTACCAGTCGGCCGCTAACTGCTTATGACAAACGTCCTTCAAAATGCTTCTGCTAAAAATCGACTGTCATTTGAAAGCGACATAAATTCGCACAGAGCTCTGCTTTAATAGCAAATATGCTGATTCAGAGCCAAGATTTTGATATGGAAAATATGTCATTACCTAAAAAAGCATGAATCGAAAAACAGTTTGTGGGCTGAGCTATCTTTTGTGCTGAAAGACTCGCAACTTGAAGTATGAAAAAAGGAATTTCTATTTATCTATCCATATAATTTCATAAACATATCACACATATGGAGTATAACATTTTTAAATCGCGATAAATATCTCGCGCTTAGTATGAAAAATGAAAAATCGGTAATTTCTCATTAAAAAAAAAAGAATTATAGACTTAACTCTTAATATGAGCAAAATAATCTTTGGACGGAAAGACAAATTTTAAAAATAACTCTATTTATTTATTTTCTTGAATATGAAAGTTCACCCTCCTTTCAACAAATGGCGTTGTGGTCAGACCATCAAGCCCGATCCCATCAGTGTTCAGTCAATTGATAAACAACTCAAACAACAATTCGATAATTGAAGCCTCATACAAAATAGTAATCAGTCTCATTCATTTCAGCAACTTAGGGCCAGCACATTTTTGGTCAAAAGGGTATTTTCTGATCCTTTTGAAGTCACAGTTCTCTAACCTCAATAATACTAATAACAACGTAGTAGTACGCGCCTTAATAAGTATAGCAAGTGAATGGTAAAGTTGCTGTTCTGCTTCATCTTGCCTCATAATGTCTCTATGTACTGTACAAAATGAGGCTGGTAAAACATACGAGCGGTGTATACAAATTGTACAAAGTATACAGCCGGCTTATTTCGGACAGTTTTCGCACTGTGCTCCTATAACTGGCAGTAGTTTTTGTTGGGATGAAGTTCTATTGTCGCAATACGCTTTCCTATGCAGATCCGTTGCCTTGGTTTTGCAATAAGAAATAACAACTTACTTTTGCTATTTTACTCTTTTAAATGAACTGATTGAAACTATTTCAAGTAATTTTCAGTTTTTGATACATTTGTATATTTTAAAGTAAGCTGTGCTCCTCTGAGACAAGTTTTCCTTATGGTTGAAGCAAAAAAATTTGGTTTATGTGTGTAAATTCTCTACTTCTGGCATTTAAAAAAGAAAGGAATGGGTTACATTTCCCATTTATCTGTTTCTCTTCCTTTTCCAGCTGCTTGTTCAAGCCTTAGATTATATTTTCTATAGCGCTGAAATACCTTTTATGTTATACAAAATACTTAAGCTAGAGTTTGTGATAATAGAAATACTACCACTTACCTGTAGGAGACCGGTGATCAGATGTTGTGAAGAAAACACGGTGTCTATATGAGATGATTGCTAGAGTTATTACGCTTTGTAGTGCAAATGTTCACCGAACGTCGAGCCTCCAAACAAAAAGTAGTTATCTTAGCTTGATAGCTGGAGTGACTCTGGTTGCAGGGTTATATCTGACCTATTATATGTGAAGCTAATTGAAGCAGGTAAACAGCTCGAGCATGAAACAACAAATGATAAACATTTTTTTTTTCTAATACCGGGCGCCTCGCGGCAGGCAATGGCAAATCTTCCTGAGTATTTCTATCACGAAATAGTTGCTCATAAAAAACCATTTGTCGTTCGGAGGCGGCATAAAACTGTAAGCCCCTCCAGTTGTGCAAAAACATCAAGACGCACACCATAAAGAGACGAAAGCCGAGCTAAACCCAAAGCAATGGGTGTAAGTCATAAATTACTGTCTCCACATGGTTGTAGTCAAACAGAGCTTAGAAATGAATCCATATGTTAGGATATCCCACATTTGAAAATGGCTAACGTTTATAATCACAAAATGATCTCAGTGGCGGTGGTTTTGACTACCGCGAAATTTGTGGTGTCCAAGTTTTCGTTTGAGTGGGTAGATGAACAAGCAATCGGTAAGATGCAACCAGTGCATGCTTTGAAGCAAGTACTTTGTAAGCCATCTAAGAATTGCGCACATGGAGACTAGTTGGTGAATTAATAAGCCTATGGCGTAACTTGGTTAAGCCATATTTATTTTTTCTGCGGTTACAAATTTCCTTCGCTCAGCGCCGACTAGATTAAGAGCTGAGTGCAGCTATTGTATGTACTCAGTGGTGATTGTGAGGCATCGCTTTACCGTGAGGTATATGGGCTTAGCCAAAATGTTTCCTCCAATCTCGGAGGGCCTAATGAAAGAGTTATCTACTCCCATTAACGAGGTTGTGAAGTCGACATTTGATGGCATAGTTGTACAGCTAATGCCCTATTACTTAGAAAGGTGGTCTGCAGCATATAATAATACTCTCTTGGTCATTGAAGTCTTTGGGTGAGTCACTCTGTTACTTATTGATGCGATGACTAGTAGACAAGGACGACTGGTTCATCTAATTTCATCTGGCTTGGAAAAATGTATGGTTCCACAATTCGTGGCATATCTGAGAGTTAATTTCTTATCTAACTATAAAAACTACATTTGTTCTGCTGGTTTTCAGGATAAGACCAGGTTACCTGGAGCGGACTACTAAATAATGCAATGGCTGATTTACGACTTGAGTTTGCCATTATTGGAAACTCAGTGTATAGGGGGATCAGTTAGGGAAGCTTCGCTTTTTTAATCAAAAACTTGAATCATACTTAAATTAACAGTAAGTTTTGCATATCTACAATACACAAATACTCGTCCATTTGTATATTCCGCTGCATTGGGTTTACAGATTTTTCGAACTACTTTGTGCTAGTTAGTAGTTATTCGTTTTCACTTTTATGAGTAATTTTCAAAATTTCCAATATTTTCTGCCATTAACGATAATCACAACTGCACGAAAGCCTTATGTAATATGTAAGTAAACAAACCCCTAAGGGAAAATGCAAAAAAAAAAAAACACTAGTCAATGCCGGCACGCAATGCTATAAAAATTAGTTAATAATAGCAACAATAGTGGAAAACGTTTGCGAGTAATATAAAACTACACGCGTGCAAAAGCGAACTGAAACGAACTGACACAAAGATTTGTAGACGATAGTGAGGTTAAAAAACGCAGGAGGTGGTGGGGATGGCGAGCAGTTGGCGACGGCCGGCTCAGCGCCAACAAATAGGCTATATAAATTTTACAATCGTGCAGCAGTGCCGACAATGTGCAGACATATGGCGCCAAGGCGAACGCTGGCGATGATGAGTCATAACTAAAACGTTTTTATTAGTGGCGATGTTTGACTATTTGACTATTTGCTGCTTGCCAGCGCATATTTGGAAGCCGAGGTATATGAGAAGGAGGCTAGAGAACAACTCGGGTGGTGAGAACTAAGAGTTAATAAATCATCTATGTGGATTGTAAAAATACTGCAAAGTTCAACAGTAGAGCAAGCAAAGCAAACAAAAAAAAAGCAAAAAAAGAAAAACGAAAAAAAAAAATATAATAAAAATAAGTAAGCTGCAAATGGCGCAAATCATTGGAAAAATCATAATAAAATATTAGAATGGAATTCGCGATGGATACAATTCTCAGTGGTGGAAATTAGTACTAGACTTCTCTTTACGCACATTCGCACGTGTCGCAAAGTAATGCCATTTGTTGTGGCCGTGAAAACTACAACATATAGCTCACTTTTAGGCGCTCAATACATACGCTCATACGTAGTATAGGAAACAAAGTCGCGTGCCTAGACAACAAGAAATGACCCAAACAACAAACCAAATTTGCAAACGGAAAGCAATTAACTAAATAAATTTTACTACAAAAAGTAGCAAGAAAAAAAAAGCTGCGCTGTGAATCTCGGCTGTTCCAGGCAAAAATTAACACAGCACAATTCACGACACGAAATTGGGCACAACGGACCGATTGGACTGCGGGCAAATACTGAGTCTACAAGAGTTGGTGATTAACAACGAAAATCACTCATTTGCTGTGCACCAGAGGCTCAGTGAGCAAATGCAAGGATGGGAAAACATAATAAACACATAAGAAAAATAATAAAAGCGCAGCGAATTATCAAGTTTTTCAGTTTTTTTTTAATTTATTTTTTTATATATTTTTTTTTAATTTCATTTGTTTATTTTTTTTATTTTATTTTTTTTTAACTTCATTTATTTATTTTTTTTAAATTTTATTTTTTTTAGATACCTACTTTTTTAATATATTTTTTTAGATACTTTTTTAATATATTTTTTTTTTAATATTTTTTTTTGATATATTTTTTTTTTATAAAGAGTGGTTAAGTTCCAAGGGCCGGTGTTGATTTTGAATAAAATACAATTTTTTTTAGGAAATTATTGTCATATCTCTTTTTTATGATAATATTGGTCTGGCTCGGATAAGTGTGGAACAAAATATCGGCCAAATGGCCGCCGCGGTCTCGGCGGCATACTCCCATCCGATGGCCCAAATTTTCGGTGACGCTGAGGCATAATTGAGGTTCTAAGCCGTTAATGTGCTGAACTATCTCATCCTTTAGCTCTTGAATTGTTGCTGACTTATCGACGTACACCTTTTCTTTCAAATAACCCCAAAGAAAGAAGTCCAACTGTGTCAAATCACATGTTCTTGGCGGCCAATTGGCATCGCCGCGACGTGAGATTATTCGGGCATCAATATTTTCGCGCAAAAGAGCCATTGTTTCGTTAGCTGTATGACAGGTGGCAACGTCCTGTTGAAGCCACATATCGTTCACATCCATATCTTCCAATTCGGGCCATAAAAAGTTCGTTATCATCTCACGATAGCGAACACTATTCACAGTAACTGCCTGACCGGCCTCATTTTGGACGAAAAATACGGCCCAATTTTGCCGCCGGCCCATAAACGGCGCCAAACAGTCACTCTTTGTGGATGCATTGGTTTTTCCACAATCACTCTTGGATTATCATTCGCCCAAATGCGGCAATTCTGCTTATTGACGAATCCACTGAGGTGAAAATGTGCCTCATTACTGAAGATGATTTTCTTCGAAAATTTGTCATTCTCTGTTGCCCGTTTTCATAATAAGCCTGAATAACTTTAACGCGTTGCTCGATTATGTATTTTTTCATGGTTCAAATTGAGTTAGTCTGAAATTGGAAAATGTCATATGAAATGCAGAAAAAAACTTGACGTTTAGGTGTGGTTCACATTCAACATCGGCCCTTAAAATTTAACCACCCTTTAAAATGCAAAGTACCGAACTTTGTACAGAAGTTTTCAGAATTTTTCAGAATTTACAAAATTTTTCAGAATTTCATTAAAATATTACACTTTTAATCAGTCTTTAGGAAACCTCTGGTTATGCAGTTTTATAGCCCACTCGATTTTAAGATGGTAAAGTGTAAGTTTAAAGTCACTGAAAAATTGCATTGGGTTTTGACACAATTTTTGCATATCATTTTTCTTCCTTTTCGGTAGTCTTTTACATGGAAAAAATGCTGAATACCACAACGAAGAAAATTTTTCAAACCTCAACTAGAATTTTGAGTCACTTCAGACTTGCATTTTATTATATCAAAATTCAATGGGCTATAAAACTGCGTATCTAGAATATTTCTGAAAATTCTGAATAAAAAATAGGAAATTTTAATGTAAAGGGTTTTCCAATAAAAGGTGTTATTTTGATATTCAAAGAAATATGTTATTTTTTATAAAAATGATAGGGTGTTTATTTTATTATAAAGAGGGGGAGGGTATGCCGTTAATAATGGAAAATAACATCAGGCAAATTACCACCACAACCACGCTTACAGGAGGCCAATATCCTTTTCATGAAATTTTCCATAACCGAATTGCGAAGTGGCTGCCCTATGCCCTCGATAGCCTCACGAATTCCATCTTTGAGGTCTTGAATCGAACGTGGGCTGCTGGTGTGTTGGCGTAGACCTTCTCTTTCACGTGGCCCCAAGGAAAAAAGTTTCAAGGTGTTAAATCACAAGATTTCGGTGGCCAATTGTGATCACCTCTTCGAGAGATAACACGGTCCGGAAACTTTTCCCGTAAAAGATCAAAGGTTTCGTAGCACCGTCTTGCTGAAAATAGTAAACTTTGTCCAGATCAATACCATCCAATTCCGGCTTTAAAAAATCGTTAATCATCTCTCGATAGCGCACTCCATTCACCTGTAACTCCTGTTATTGGAAAACTCTTTATATACATATGTTTTTTAATTTTCTAAATTTTTGTGAATTTTGTTTACTATGAAATGTTTAACTCCATAACAACGCTTCGAAATTGTGAAAATTTTGTTTTGAAAAAATTAAAATAAATCTGTGCGCGAACTTCATAGAGCGTTGGCGGCATCATCGGTTCATATTTCTTTCGAAATGAGGAAGGATGAATGCCGTTACACTGAAAAGCGGGCGTTAACGAATCATGGCGACTGATTTTTTGTTTCCAAAAATTGATCAGCTAAACAGCGACGCCATTTGATTTCAACAACACGGCCCAACTTGGCAGACAGCGCGCTGAACAATCGATTTATTGCAATATTCAAGTCCCCATTAACGCCAAGCGGTCTAAAATTGCGGCAAATCAATGGACGAAATAGAAACGAAACATAAATGCCATAAAATTATCTACCAGATTGCAAGAAAAAAATTCATTCCAACAATATCTATGTTTTGTGTTAACATTTTAAGTTATCAAACTCCGCCCGCAAAAAAAATTAAGTTCAAAATGAGGAATACTTTATTTCCTCCCACTCACACGTTCGCTCACGTGCTTTCTGCATACCAACAACAATATATAAAATCGCCAACGCCGCTGTACACGTGCGGTCACCAGTCACAAGCGCGCTTCCAAACAAAATGATAATGATAAATAATCAAAAAAAAAAAAAACAATTGAAATAAAGTAACGGAAGTGATTTTGCCCACAGTGTTGACTTTCATAATGATTGTACTACGCTTTGGGCTAGCAAAAAATCATGATTACCTACTCGATGCTTCCGTTGCCGAATTTTTATCTACCCGCATTGCCTCGCCACGCTTCGTCGCATGCCTATCTCAGACCTACCTCATTGTTATGCCGCCATGCAGCATAAATAAATTATTCGATAGCTTAAATTTGCAAATAAATATGAAACTTCAATGAGGCATACAAGCGAGTTGCATTAGTATTGCTAAAGCCGCTCAAGTGAGCTTTCGTGTGTTGCCGAAAATAATGTTAATCATTATTGGTTTTTGGTTTTCGGTTCATTTTGTTTTTGTTTTTTCTGTTTTTGTTTTTGATATTTGTCGCCGCGCTTCATTGCCTATGAACGCATAAATAATGTAGCTGCCTTCAGCAATACTGTGGGGAATTTTCACAATTTCGAGATTTATGGTTTTAAACTACATAGAATATGCAAATCAAATATGGCATATTTAACTACTTCTACGCTTGTTATTTTGTGTGCATCTAACGCTTAAATGGGGATTTGCTCTCGGCACGAGGTTTTAACGCAACATTTTCAAGCTCAAAATTTTGACTATAAAATTTGTGTTTGACATGTCGACTTTTTAGTTCACTGTGCTTTAATTTGATTACTGCTCGCGTGCTCGGTTTCGGTTAAAATTGAATTTTTTTTATTTTGCATTCATTAAGTCAAAAAAAAAAATTATGACAATTTCTATATAGAATAATAAAATTTATTTTGAAATTCAACCATCAATATTCCAATATTACAAAACCTATGTATTTATGTGTTAAAGTGAACACTCACGAGGTATTCCATATGAATAGCAACGACTTTTCGTAAAATGAATTTGAAAAATCTTAAAAAGCTGCAAAAAGCTCCCGATTTTCAACATGCAGTAAGCTTTCACGCAAGCTTTCATTAAATTTTTGCGCAGTGCTTAAGCGAATTGTGAATAATTTTATAATCGCAATTTTTTAACTATATCAAATGAACTTTGAGTATGCCCAAATTAGAGTAAGGCCGTTAACCTTTGTGAGACACACCTGATCTAGTTGATACAACCGACGATTTTTGTACTACTTTTTTTGACATTTAAATATCTTCTGATTAGTGCTGCTTTAATATATTTTGAACTGAATAGTGCTTAACATAATTTTTAAAATAAACCTAATTATATTAGTAGTTTTTTTTTTCATTGTTTTGTAAAATAACCGCAATAGCGGAGAAAGTTTCTTTTTAATAGCGGTCGCCCCTCGGCAGCCAACGACAAACCTCCACGGGTATTTATGCCATGAAAAAGTTCCTCATAAAGAACCATTTGCTGTTCGTAGTTGGCTTGAAACGCACACCACAAATAGGTGGAGGAGCTCGACCAAACACCTAACAGAAGTGTAGGCGCCAATTATTTATTTTAAGTTCATCTTTATCAATAAATGGCGCCTATTCTTGTTGCACAAGCCAATATGCCCAGCGTAAGATTAAGGAATCTCCGCTCTCAGCATAATAAGAAAACTGGTTGCTGTTTACCGATGAATGCCGATATAATACTTGAAGGTGTATTTTTTCAATGGTGGCTTCACATTTAAGATTGGAAATCAGACACTCGTGCCACAACTATCATGTTTTTTGTTCTATTTGTGTAGACAGTTATTTTTATAATATTTGCAAAATGCTACCTTGCTTGTTCTTGGCCGGATATTTGCCATAACTAATATGATTTACTCGTTTACACCCCGTTGCAAAATTATAAACACAACCTTTTTTTATAAAAAAGTAGTTCATATTACAAGAACTTTGTATCGGATTTTTCAATATTCAACAAAAAACCACCATATAACGGATTTGCACAAGATTTTTCAAAATTCAATAAAACTTTCAACTTTTTAACAAGAGTTTTTAGAATTATTCTGGGCATGCAGATTTATAGCCTACTAAGTTTCAAGTGACTGCAAAACACCGTTGATTATGGTTTTTTTACGTTCCCAGGACAGTCGGATAGACGTTACAAGAACGACCACGATTTATTTCGGCCAAAAACTGCCACTCCAGCAGCATTCCCCTTACATGTATGGGGAATATTTATGCTGTTCCAACAACAAAAATCGTTGATTTTTGGCATTTATTTTATTTATTTTTTGTTGACGGCGGCAGGCTTCTACGTCCATATGACAAAACATCGAGGATATACTTTGCATGTAATTGATGTTTGTCTTGTATTAAATGCGATTTATTAACAATTCTTCAACCGAAGTTTTTTCAACAGATGAAAGTCATCTTCTAACTGATCAACCAATTTTTTTTATAAATTCGTAATGTAAAAGTGCTTTTCCGTTCCTTCCTTTTTGAACGGATTTATATAGAATATAGGAATAGTATATTCAGTATATTCATATACTGTAGCACATACTTCAAGGCCTCAGTAGATCAGTTTTCATAATAATAATAATAATAAAAATAATATATGGTATTATTGGACCATTAAGGGTTAGTACCAATATTTTAGTACTCCAGATAAGTTTCAAATTAACTTCCATTTTTCTTTTTGTTCAAATAATTTACACTAAAATTCGGTGGCAACCCTATTTTAAAAATATTTCTGCATTAAGAATTGTCAAATATATTATCGTATTATTTTAAATAATTAAAATTTAATAATTAAAAAATTTGAAAATTAGTATGTTATAAATTATTTGCAAAATAAAAATCTCTTTTTAACTAAATTGTTTTCAAAATTCCGTAGTTTATTTGGTTATAATATTTTAATATTTGACAGAACTTCTAACTTAGTTTTAATGTTTTGCTTGTTTGAATTATTTGCATTTAAAAGTGGGTGGCAACTCTATTCCAAAAAAAAAATCGGTATCCGAACATTTTGAAACACTTTGCGTCTAATGCGCATGTATTTCCAACTAACTTTAAATAAATATTTTTGAAAACACTATACTTAAGCTTAGGTGGCGATGTGAACTTTACTTGGGAAGTCCGAAATAAGATTAAAAGACGATTCTGATATTTCATTGAAGAGGCTTAAAATTACACACTGCAGGCTGCAAAGTTATGATGTTACAAAAACCAGGATATAACTTTTTGTTACAAGGAACAATAACGCAAGCATGCATATAGGGTTACCAGATTTTATATATCTGAATGTTTCTGCATTAAAATTATTCGAACTATCACAACATCACACCCTCGCATTTTATATCCGTATTGTGATATTCTATTAATTTTTTAACTAATTGAAATGACTAGGACAACCTTATGGGAATATTCTTAACATTATACCAGTCCAGATAAAATTATTGTATAGTTATAAATGCCCTTTGTTTGCTAACTACACATATGGATATCGTTAAGTTGAGCTAAAATAATTAAGTATACGCTTAGTATTAAAAGTTGTATGGCAACCCTATGAGGAGATATTTCGGAATTTAATTCTTTAAAACTTAGTCAACTTTTTGTTTGATATCCTTATTGGGATATTTTATTTATATTATCCACTGCTGCTCCGAAAATTTACTCTTTATAAATTTAAAGGAAAGTGATTACCACATATGAGCCATCTCAGGGATAATATCTATCTATGTAAATGCATACAATTAAGTATTAACTGGATACAAAATTTTATCTCAGCTTATGGAGCGGAGCCGTCAGTTAGATAAATAGTAGATGTTTTTGAGAATGATTCACTTAAATAATAAAGGTAATAATAACAATAATAACAATAGGAAATAATTAAAATTATTGCAATTAGGTGGCAACCGTTTTGCCGAAATTTCATACGCTAAGTTATTTTGGTATATTTTAATATTCGCGGGAACTTTCAAATTAAGTTTAGTTTCTTACTTACTGAAAATATTTACATGCGTTAAAGTTAGTTGGTAACCCTTTTTATATAAATTTTTTTGTTATTTATTCATAACCAAATACTTGTCTAGTGGTAGATATGTATTATAATTTTAGATACATTTTTCAGTAAAAAACATTTCTATCTTAGATATACATGGCAACCTCGTTCGTAATTATTTTGAGTCTAAAGGCTTTGCAAGTATTTTTTCGTAAGTTATTTACTTATATTTTACTGGCTGCATCATTTAAATATAATTTTTTTAACTAGTTGGCAACCCTATTAAAAAGTTTCTTTATTTTTTCATAACCAAATACTTATCTTGTGATAGGTACATATGTGGTATTACTTTAGATAACTTTTGAAGTAAAAAACATTTCTATATTAGAAATACGTGGCAACCTCGTTCATAATTATTTTAAGATAGGGGGCTTGTAAGCCTTTTTTATTGCTTTTGCTACTAATATTAAACTGACAGAATATTTTTAATATAATTTTTTTTTTTAATTAAATGGTTGTCAACTTTTAAAAAGTTACTACTTGTACACCTCCCATTTAGTGTACTATTGTAATACTAGAATAAGTTTTTACTAATCGTAAAATAATTAATTTTTTTTTGTATAACTAAGTTTGGCAACTCTGTTCATTACCATGCAAACTTAAATCTTCTTGGCAGAATTGTCGTTGATTATTCCCTTTGTTACCCAGCATGCGTGTGCGTAGCGTATTTTGTTTTTTATTATTTCTCTGCTCTTAATTTCTAGCCAAACTTCCAACTTCCATTGCCGCATTTCATTTTATTATCATGTAACAATTTTCTTCATTAGTCAGCCTTGACCCAATCCACTTTTCTCGTGCATGTGCGGAATTTCAATTCTATGCTCTCATTGCTGTTTGAACAGCGGGCGTGCAACATGAATACAAAAATGTAAGAATGTCAAAGACGCAGTACAGAGTTGCAGTTATTTTTGCACATTCCGAGAAGGTACTTCAAAAGGTCTTCATTTCGGTGCAAGAAAGCAGCATATTTTGCTATGCTCTAATTGCAACTGAAGCCGACAAACAACGTTGGCGTATATGTGCATGCATAACGCGTATGTATGGAAGTGCCAATGTTATGCGAGCGAGCCATGGCATGTCACACCTCGAACACACACTCGACCACTCGTATTAGATTCCAATTTGCAGTTACTATCAGTCGCCTTCTAAACATTAGATTCAGCATTCGCCTAGCAAGTGATACTGGCGTAGCGCATTTGTCCCAGCTTAAGATGCTGGCCGCTTTGATGCGAAGGTCAAAAGTGGCTGCTGAATGCTTTTGCTACGTTTTTGTTTTTCCACCTTCCGCTTGGCTTATAGATTTGGTGTCATTAGATATTGCAGAGTGCAGCGTCGTCGAGTGTTTATGCAATGCTTCGTTAACTACAGTTTCTTCTTCGTTAGCTTTCCCTTTTTGCTTGTCTTTGGGGCAATTGGTTACTCATACGCACTGGTGGCTGCGCGTCCTCTAAAACACTCTCGGAGAGAGTTACATATGTACATTGCATATATATACATTGCGTTTGTTTTAGTATGTGTCCGCGGATATGCAGTTGATTCTAACACTGAGTTTAAGATAAAAACACACAAAGTCAAGTGCGGCCTGAAAAAGCAAAAATGTGAATGCAATTAAATTTGAGGAGATGAGAATGTCAGGCAGTTAGCGGCAAAGGTCATTTTCGATAGTGGCAACTAATTGCAGTTATTACAAAGTGCGGCTTGGTTTATCTTACAAATGTTTATTTGTCTATTTATTTATAGAGTTAGAGTTAATTTTGCTTATATTCAATTATTTATAATTGATGATATGGCCGTTTAAAATTTTGAACCAAGTACTGGGAGTAGACTTTTAAGAAGATTTTTGACGTACTTGATGCTAATCTGAACCTAAAATAGCTCCGACACATCAAGTATATGAGATGTTCCGTAGTCGAAGTCAATAAAATTAATACTAAGTGACCAATTTTTCAACTCTAATCAGTGTAATGGACTTTGAAGGGAAAGGTATCATAGCTTATTTTGTATTTTTTTTTACCAAAAAATAGATTTGGCAATGTATCTTACATGCATCAGATTACTAGTAAAAGAAGAGATTATGATCGGTTCGTCAGATCTTGAAAATAGATGCATGTTTTCGTAAATTTTATGCAGTTTCCGAATATATAAATATCTGGAAATTTTGCTTTTTTGAATTGTGTAATTTTGCGATTCTCAGCTTCTTGCATATTTTCTAGAAAAGAATTTTTCCAACAAGTGAAAACAATATATTCTCATTTCTCTCATTTTTGGCGGGATTTTCGCATTACTTGAAAAATGCTTTTCTAAAAATTAGGGAAAAAGCTGAGAATGGGAAATACATACTGGGTTGCCCATATTCGACGGACCCATGTGTTTTTTTTTTAATATTTGGGCCCATTCCAATCGACGAGGCTTGTCCGCAGGCAAGAATCTTTGTGTCAATTGAATCTTATACGGGAATAAAAGCAAATCCATGCGGATAGTTCGTTGTAAAGTGGTTCGAGAAATGCCCAACTGCTGAGAACGGCGATTTTGGGATGTCCTTGGCGACGTCTCAACAGTGGCCCGTACAAGAGCAATATTATCATCCGATCGCCTTGGTCGGTTTTGATTTGGCCTCTTTGGATTAGAAAGAGCATCACCAGTCGAAAACCTTGGCGTGTACTGTTCCATGGTAAAAGTCTGCTTGGACTGACGCTTCCAATGCGGTATGTCATTAAGCGATCTCACGTCTCTGTCAAAAGATGCAGGGTTGCCAGATGGGTCCGTCGACTATTGGTAACCCAGTATATATTACATACACCCTTTTTGGAATTCATCTACAAGGACCGCCTCCGAACGGCAGAGAGTTTTTTATGAGGAGCTTATTCAAGGCAAAAATACACTCGAGGGAGCGACCGCCATCAGCGAAAACTTTTTCTATCAACCTTCGCTTTACTAATAGTGGACGGCAAAAAAAGGCCGGAAAGAAATATACAATTTTTTGTATCCAGCCCTAGCCAATAAATATATTCGTATATCAGAATGGCTCAACATTTGCCCTAATTAATTTTTAACATTTATTTGCAATTAGACGAAAATCGCATTGCTTTCGTTTGATTTTGACTTTTTTCCAAATAACTTCATATAGCCAAAGACAATTTATTATTTTTTAAACTCAATTTGATATGCAAAAAAGTCTTTATTTGTCTCTATTCTCAGGTCAAACTCGAAACTTTCGGATAATTTTATTCAAGCAAAGTTTGCCAAGCTATGTTATCGATGGAGGATTCCTTTGTTGTTTTTATTTTATTTTATTTTGTGTTAGAGAAAAGTACTCACATGCTTATTTCTGTAGTACTGACTTCAAAATTGCAGTAAAACCTTTTGAATTTTGAAATTTTAAACCCAAAGTAGAGCAACAACCCCAACCCTTTCAACAGAGGTAGTTCATATAAACCTTTTTAATATATTTTTTAAAGGCCACTTCCACATAAATACCATAACTACCATCTTTCTCTATTTCACAATTTTTTCATTAAATCTAGTGGACAATAAAATAATCGAAGCTATATACATCCCACTATAAATATACGGCACACACGAGATCACCTCTGCGTATGAGTAACACTTTATTGTTTTAGACACGTGTACACATACAATCAACCATATATGAACTAACAGAAATACATCAACTAAACATATATAACTAACCACTGCATTGCGTCAGCTTACTATCTTTAGCAGCTGGTATGTAGTTTATTGCACTATACAGTCGCTCTGTATTAATATAATTCTCTGATGTAGACTTGTGCGTGGAGCAAAGTAAATGAAAAGCCATAAACTACAAATGTTGTGCTCGTCTTCTTTGTGACAAGCCTGGTTAGGGGCATTCATGCAACGATGAACGATTTAAAAAAAAAAACAAAAATAAGAACTAAAAATTGTAAAAATTTTAAACGTTAAATCAAAAATGGTGATATTTTTTAAAGCTGCAGTCGGTGGAATTGTCGGATGATGGCTTTCATGAACGTTTAGCAACTCAATTTATTAAATTTCCTAATTTTTTTGTGAAAACATAATACATTCTACAACAAATATCCTATAAATCTAATTTTAAGACTCTGTAAAGTCTCTTTGATTTTTAATATCTTTTTCCCCTTCAAGGTGTGGCGCATTTTCTTCTCACGGTTTTCGCGTGTTGCTTTCGTTAAATTCTACACTTAACGAAATAATGAAAGGGACAAATGATGTAAATAAAAAGTTCTTACTTTTATTTCATTTAAAGAAATGTATCCTATTCAAGTGAAACTTCTTAGGCGTTGATGGACGAGCGATAATGGAGAGTAAAATTTCAAGGCCATGCAACGTTTTGGGCATTTTCGTTCCGCGAGAGAGAAAAAAGATATAACGTAGAGGAAAAAGAGGAGAGAGAGCTATACCTTACATATATCTTAGATACACTTTAGGCTATTTTTCTTGAGCTTTTCCTTGTGGTTGCTAATGTCTAGTGAGAAATAACACTGCCTACTGTTGGTGCAAACTTGTAGGAAATATATTTTTGGTGCCTACTTTTTGGCGTTATATTTCCTTGGTGCCTACTGTTTGGAGCGTTTCTTGGTCCTAATTTTTTCGGCGTTTTTTGTGGTGCCTACTTTTTGGCGCTTATTGCCGTTTCCTGGCTAGTACTTGTGCGTACTATGAAGTGCTATCCATTCCGGCGTCGGATTTATTGGTATTGTCTTGCGGTAATTGGTGTCGCTGCATTTGTGCGCTCGGAGTAGTGCGGCGTTTACCTACACCGGTCGACCCTTCTCCGTTTTTTGTAAATTTTTTCTATTTGTATTCTCTGCAAATGTTGTGAATTTATTTAGATATAAATTCTTTCTCTCTCTCTCTCTCTCTCTCATTCTGTCTCGGGTCTCTCCCTCTTCTTTGTCTGCCTTGAAAGTTTCACTTCTGTTATGTGTACTACGCTACACGAACTGTTTTTTTTTAAACATGCTGCTTATCTTAGATTTTTTATGTAGCCAAAAACTACTTAGAAATAATGAAACTCTCACGGAACGAGATGATAGAGCCAAATACAAAGAATTAACAAGTTTTATAAAAACTAGCGTCGGTATTTCAATATTTTGTGGATTAATCCTTGTTAATTATGATTTGCTGCAATCGGCGTGACATTGAATCAGTCATCTTTTTGGCGGCGTTTTACCAATTCAACCTCACTCAGTTCGGATTGCATCTTTCAATTGTTTAACGTTCTCAAATTGTCGCCCATTATTGAAAATTTGTTTTGATAGGATGTTCCGAAGATTCTCTATCCAGCTGAAGTCTGGATTACTAGCGGGCCATTCTAACAATGGAGTGCCATGGGACAGAAAAAATTCTTTGGTTCTGCTGCTATTAAACTGCTGCGTTATTCTATTGAGATCTCTTACTTCATCTGCAAAATCAATAAAGACCTCATCCAACAGCTCTATGCAGTTTTGGGCTGTATTTAAATTGCGATCTTTCCATAATATCCAATAGCAGGCCAAATCATTAGCGAAGCACCACTGAAGTTTCGGGCCATTCGCTTATATATATTTAGCTTACCGTTTGGCGGTCCAATATGTTTTTTAATTGTCGGCACCATCAATGAAAACTTCTTCTCATCAGAAAGTATTACCTTTTTGGCACTCCTCGTCCCAAATTTGGTATTTTTCTGCAAATTTAAGGCTACCTACTTAATGGCGCGTTTTCAGCATTGGCTTGGGAGCATCGTCTGCTTTTAAAATTTGCTGAATACGTCTCACAGAAACTTTGATATTAAATGATCGCTGGGTTTCCGACGAGCTGTCACTTTATTCACGGTAAGCCGACGTTTTGCTTTAAGTCTCTTTGAGAAAGTATTGGTTTACTGCCTGAAGTATTCCACTTTCTATAATTTTCACCTAATTTTAAATAATGAGGCATTACATTTTTGTGTCTATTTATTTTCTCAGTTGTTTTTGACAATCTATTTTCATTTTTCAGGATAAAAAATTCAAAAAATTTTCATCAGACAAAAAAAAATAAAAATAAAAAAAAAATTGTGTAGCCCATTAAATTTTAGTGTAATAAATCATATATTTGAAAAAAATTAATAATGTAATAATTAATGAAAAAACAATAGAAAAGTTGCCCACGCTGCTTAAGTGTCGCATATGCTCAAGAATTCAGCTACTCATATAGTGCATGTGAACAGAGACTAATAGAGATAGGTTGGGAGAGTGATTAGACAGAGGTAAGAGTAGTAGCTGAAAAGCTTTGGACGATGACAATATTTGATGCGCGCATCGGTTGGAGTGCTTGTCGGAGAAATATTTGGCGGAAGATTTTTGAACCTTTGAATGTTGGCAACGGAGAGTATCCTAGGCGATAGATACGCTTTTAGAAAGTAAAAACCTATGAGCTGCTAAAATTGTCCAGAAATCCCAAGTAACTTTCGAGATATTTGAAAGAATTTCCAAACACACCATAAAGCACTCTGGAGACCTCATAAAGCACTCTAAAGACCTTATAAAGCACTCTAGAGACCCCATAAAGTATAAAACTTCATTCAGTCATTCATTAAAAACTTGATAGTAGATTGCTTAGTAGAATCTAGAAGCAACAGACGTTGCTGCTTCTGGAGCCGTCTACAATTTTTTAGAAACCACATAGAATCTTTCACAAACTAGAAAAAATCTTCTAGAAATCATAGTAGAAACTCTAGAACAATCTTGAAGTCGGTCCAAAAATTGTCTAGAAAAAAAATGTAGATTTAAGTAAACTACTCTTGGAACAGGCTACAAAACTCGTAGAACTTCTTAGAAGCTTCGTGGGATGTTTTACAAACTATAAAAACAATCTACTGAAAACTTGATAAGAAGCAAAAGTAAAATTAGGTACCTCTTTGAGCCCGCAGGAACACTTAGAAATCCACAGAAATATCTAGAAGTAACTGAAAATATGATTAGACAACTGGCGACACTTGCTGGAAAATTTTTAGCAGACTTCAGCAACATCTTCCAGGCACTTCATTCAGCTTTTTTAGGAATTGAATATTCTAATTTTTTGTTGACCGGAAGTATTTTTATTTTCGCTTCAAAAATATATATACATACGAGTATCTTGAAAAATTTACATCTTAAAAAAAAAATATTTAAATAAAACTTTATTTAAGTATTTTTTGAGAGCTTTCCCAACGGATTTCAAAAT
This sequence comes from Anastrepha fraterculus, assembly GCA_037575425.1. Lineage (NCBI taxonomy): Eukaryota > Metazoa > Arthropoda > Insecta > Diptera > Tephritidae > Anastrepha > Anastrepha fraterculus. Next base: position 38,521 of record JAYXIM010050390.1, on the reverse strand, counting down.
AAAATTATAGAATTTTTTGTCAGAATTTTTGTTTGGTTTTGGAATTTTGTTTTTGTATTTATTTGTTTTTATAATTTTTTGTTGTTGCTATTTAATTTCTTTTATAATTTTTGTTGTTGTTATAATTTTTTTCTAAATTTTTTTTGCGATCATAATATTTTGTTGTTATTATTAAAATTTTGTTATATTTTTTTGTTGTTATAATTTTTTGTTGTTATAATTTTTTTTTTAATATTTTTTTTTTTTTTATACTTTAGTATTTTAAGTTTTTGTTGTTATAATTTTTGTTGTTGTTATAATTTCTTTTGTTGTTGTGATAATATTTTTTTGTTTTTGTTTTTCAGAAATTTTATGTACGAACTTTATTAATACTTCTTTTATAATTTTTTGTATACATTTTTTTTATAAATATTTTTTTATAAATATTTTTTTTATAAAGATTTGTTTATAAATATTTGTTTTATAAATATTTTTTCATAATTTTTGTTTTATAATTATTTTTTTACAATTGTTTGTTGTTATATTTTTTTTGTTGTTTTTCAAGAATTTTTGTTTAGTATCAATTTTTTTTGTACTTTATATTAACTAATTCTGTATTTATGTTTGATGAATAACCTCTTTCAAATAGTACTGAATTATATGTTCCGGATGCCTGTTAAAATCCCAGAGCAGCAGCTGCTTGCAACTTATGTAATTTGTGGCATGTTCGTTGAGATTTTGTAATTGCGTCTAATCCGTGCTTGTGAATCCAAGTGTGTGCGTGTGTGTGTGCATGTGTTTTAGCTCAGCGGTGCGTATTTGCGTGTGTATTATTTCTGTGAACTAACTAACTACGCACTGAAGTGTGTGAGCAAATAGAATAAACCATAATGGCGACTACATTCACCAAATACAGCAAAAAATAAGTAAAACAGGGGCAGAAAGTGGCAAATCGTGCTTTATGCCATGCAATGGAGCTTATGACGCGCATTTTGTCTTATGTGCCAACGAAAATAAAAATAAATACATTTTTTACATAGTCTCCTGTATTCCGATGTTTCTTGCATAGAGCCCCAACAAAATTGTTGGTAGCTCAAATCAGGAATTGTGGCGAAAACCCACAAAAATAGTATACTACATAAAAATATATATAACACACACTATGTATAAGTATATATGTGTAGATATAATGTCTACATATGTATTTACAGACCTGGCATTCACATTTTTCCCCCCACTTTGCGTTCATTTAAGTTTTTTGCGTTTTGTTCACTTGGTATTAGAAATTCTTTTCTACCTTCTACTTTTTGTTTCAGCCACTGTAGTCTCTAGGGCTCTTTTTCATTAACGAATTGACCTTGAGTTGAATTAGAATATGGCTCAAAGGTTTTCGTTCGCCACTCGCATGATGCCTCGTTGCCACACCACACCAATTGGTTATACCATTTTTCATTTGCATTTTTCGCCTTCAATAGCGCGCTAGGCCAAGCTATAGGTAGCAGGGACTTCTTAAGAGGGTCAAAAAGCGCACAATATATTTTTTGTTGTCTTTCAACTTTATGAGTTTTCCCTTAACCGAGTAATTTATTCTCTCCCGCGGTAGTGAAGCTTACGCAAAGCTCTATAAGAATGTTAGTCCATTGTAGAAGTACTTTGTCGTGCGAGTACTGGCGTAAAAGTTTTTATGTTGCTATTTTTGTTGTTGTGGCTGTTTGTGTGATTACTGTACAATACATTAGTCATTTTCTAAATGTCGTAATTTTTATATGTGGGTTTTAGGCGCCTACACATGGCTCACCGTCGGCCCACCATTTGCCTGTGGCAAGAAATTCCTTTCTTTTGACATTTTTTACGTCGTAGCTATTTTACTAATTTTAACCTCGATTGTTATTTTATTGCACGTTTTGTTTTGTTTCTTTATAATTTCTCTACATACATTTTAGAGGTCAAAATGAACCAATCGATTCAAATGGCGTCATACATAGTTTACCTACCTTTGGCCTTCAACTAATGTACGGTTAAGGAGTTAAATATATGAGTAGGAGTTGGAGTTGGAGGCCTGTGTGGTCGAAATAAAAGAAATAAATGAAAGAATTATTAACGCTATCATTATTTTCGCATTAGCATCAGCATGAAGCTGTCTTGAAAAGTATAGTGGTCTTTTAGTCGTCAACGGCAATATTGCACATGCACTGTAATAAGTAATTTATTGGAATTCTGAATAGGCATGATGTGTTAGCGGTGTCGTGTCAAGTGATTCAAGTGTTTTTTTTTTCCTCATGAAATTTGTTTATGAGTATAATAAGAAGAAAATTGAAAAATTAAAAAAAAAACTACATTTTTTTGAGATTTTTTGTGCAAAATAGTCTTAAAATAATTAGTTTGTTAAAATATTTTTATTTTGTTAAAATAATGTTTTTTTTTGTTTTTAATTCAAGTGTTTTTTTTTCATAAAAGTTGTTTATGAAAATTCAGAAATTAAAAAAAAAATTTTTTTTTTGAGATTTTTTCAATGTTAAAAATTTTGGTATAGTATATATTTCTGCGGTGTTTTTTTTATTATTTTTTATCGCAAAATATACTTAAAAAAATCGTTTGTTAAAATATTTTTTTTGTTAAAAATTTGTTTATTGTTAAACATTTTTTTTTAATTATTATACTTTTTTTAATTGTTATTCTTTTTTTAATAATTACTTTTCTAATTATGTTTTTTTTATTATTATTATATTTTATTTATTATTTGAAGTATAGTCAAAAAAAAAATTTTTTTTTTGAGAAAAAAATAGTTTTCTCCTAAGTTTTTTTGTTAAAATATTTTTGTTTTAAAATCTTGTTTATTGCTAAAACCTATTTATTTTTTTTTATTACTATTATATTCAAATTATTATTTTAGTTACTATTAGTTTTTAATTATTTTTTTATTATATTTTTTTGTTATTATTTTTATTATTATTATTATTGGTTTAATAACTTTTTTTGAGATTTTTACAATGATAAAAATTTTGGTATAAAGTGAAATTTCTTCCATATTATTTTGATTTTTGTTTGTTGCTTTTTTTATTATTTCTTATGCTGAAATGTACTTACAAAAATTAATAAAAATTATTTTTTGTTAAAATCTGTTTCTTAAAATTTTTTGTTAAAAAACATTTTCTTATTTTTGTTAATTTTTTATGGCAAAACCTAATTTAAAAAAAAATTTTTTTGTTTGAGTAAAAATAATTTTTTGTTAAAATTTGTTTGTATAGAATAAAATTTCTACATTTTTTTTTTACTTTTTCTTGTTTTTTGTTATATTTTAGGGCAAAATGTACTTTAAAAAAATTGTAAAATGTGCTCAATTTTGTTTTTGGTGTTTTTTTTTTTTTGATAAAACAATAATTTTTTTTTATTCATCATCATTATCATCTTTTGGCTCTACAGCTCTTTGCGAGCTTTGGCCTGCTGCACGTGGGACCTTCATACGTCTCGAACGCTTACGACTTTTTTCCAGTTCGTTATCCTAAGTTTCCTGATGTCGTCCTCAGTTCGTCTGGCCATCTTGTTCTCGGCCTTTCTTTTGCTCTAGTGTTGAACGCTAGATTTTCTTCTGCGCCCTCGTACCATCCATTCTTGTAATGTGACCCAGCCATCTTAACCGCTGCGCTTTGATGAAACGTATAACGTTTTTGCCCTTTATCAGTTGATCTAGCTCGTCGTTCCATCTTATCCGTCACTCGCCGTGATCTTTGATTGCTCCGAAAATTCTTCTGAGTACTTTTCGTTCGAAGGCTTGCAGTTTTGTTTTATCTACTTCAATTAGCGTCCACGATTCAGCTGCATAGCATAATACTGGTCTAATGATGGTTTTATACAGATTCAATTTGCATTGTCTGTTTAGTAGTTTTGATTTGAACAGTTTCTTTCGCTGCTAGAATTCTCTCATCGATGGTGAGGCTCATTGAATTGTCTCTACTCAGTTTGAAGCCTAAATATGTGTAGGTAAAGGGTTCAACGATTTCAAAAGAAAAATCGCCAATTTTCAGTTTGCTGATGTTGGTTTAGTTTGTCTGGACATCATCATATATTTCGTCTTATCTTCGTTGATTTTAAGACCAATTTTACTAGCAGCATTTTTTTATTATCATTATAATTTTCGAATTATTATTATTATTTTTAAATTTTTATTTTTGTTTTTTGCTAATTTTTTATTTACTATTTTGTTTAATTGTTACGTTTCTTTAATGAGTATATTTTTTTTCAGTTATTATGTTTTAATTATTATAATATTTAAGTGCTATTTTTTTTAATTCGGTTTTATTATTACTATATTTTTAATATAATATATATTTTTAATAATATTTTTTTTTTGTAATTGTTGTTTTAATTATTTTTAAATTAAAATCTTTTAATTATTTTTTATTATTATATTTATTTATTACAGAAATATAAAATATTGCGCTAACAATGGCTGCATTGGCCTTCTTTTAATTATTATTTTTTTAATTATTTGGTTTTGTTAACAAGTTTTGCGAAAAATGTTTTTTTTTTTGTTGCCATTTTTTGAAAACCATCTCCCTCAAAGGTGTGGGGTCATACTCGAATAGATGCTTATATGAATGCCTTTTGTGTTTTCGGTGGCTCCTATTGAAATTTTGTAGCAAATATTTCCGTAGAACATTTCTGTTTTTAAAAGCTCTATTCAAGAGGATTTGTTGAAGGCTTCTTGCAAAAGTTGTGAAATTAACCCATAAACAGGAAAAGTAGAGAGTGAGAAGGTTCTACAAAAGTGCTCTTCGTGAATTCTAGCATTGAACATTGACTATAAGATTTATATCAGAAATCCACTTATAACATTTTTTACACGTAAGAAATATTATTTAAAGATTCCTGACACCAAATTTGGATAACTTGACCCTTTGAAAGAGAAAACTGTGATGTTCTAGACTATAACTTTGTTCTGCAAAAATGCACTACTTTTAATGTACGTTTAGGACAATATAATGGTTTTTCTTTTCTACTCAAAAAACTCCAAATTTTTTGTACTTTGTTGTCATGTTTCCACGAAATACTCTAATGTTATTGAGTCTTTGTGCATTTCTACAATTGACAATTTTTTCATTGTTTGTATACGATATCATTTTACACAGAGATGAAGAATTTTATCACCATTTCCACATATAATAATATGAAAATGGTATATAAACACACATCTATGTTCTTGGAAATTTTGTATTTCGGTATTATTGACTTGCGCACGGCCTCCCGCCTACTCACGCCCTCCCGCATGTTCACTGCCAGTGAAATTTATAATAGATTTCCTTTATTTCTTCACACATTTCGAACGCATTTACTTGAGGCTATTATTTTTAATTTGAGTTTTCTAATTGCATATGCGACTGTTGTTGTTTTAAGCTTTATTTAATGTCACCCTGCGGTTATGCGCTACGAAGCATGGAATTTGACATTTCCTTTCAGCAGCACGCAATTGAAATCAACACCACATCCTTTTTCGTTTCGTTTCCTGTTTCGCTAGTTGTTTTTCACTCTATCCACATGCTAGGTTTTATTGAAGCTAATATATGCAAACATTTATTTTATACTGAAAGCTTATGAGGTGTTTTTTTCCATTTATGGTTATTTTTTGTTTTTTATAAAAATTTCGAAAAAACAATTACGTAATTTAATTGTTTTAGTTAGAAACCATATTTTCTGTTTTTGAAGTATAGTTCATTTAGTGTACATTTTTATTATTTGTTAAAAAATGTGGAATTTAGTATGAAAAAAAAATGTCTATACGAACTGCGTTTCAGATTCTTCCCGTCCAAAAGTAGGCAGCATTTTGAGCTTTTTGAGTATCATTTTATTCAACTTACAAATCTCTGCATCTCTCAAATGGCTTGTGAAATGGTAAATATGTAGAAAGCATGCACACATTTTTTCCGATTAGAGTGACTCTCTACTGGAATACAAAAGTCACAAAGCTCCATAAATTTTGAAAAAAGGCTAAAAGCTGCGTCACATTGGTGTAAGCAAGGAGCGTCCAGGAGCTCTAAAGCTCAAATGAATCAACTTCAAAAAAAAATATCACCCCAAAAAATGTCTAATAATCCTACCATTCGTCTCCTATCCTCGGCTCTCTACTCTCCCTTAGCTAGTCAACATTCGATTTTTTTCACTTGGCGTTTTCTTCACCTACATGGCAAGAATAATTCAGAAGGTGTGTCCAACTTCAGAGCGCTAATCGGCTGGTAGCAATTTTGTAGGAATCAGCTGATTAGCTGACGTAACCGGGGTTAATAAACAGGGGCCGGCAAACTAACGGTTTTGGTGGTATACCATTTTATTTATTATTTTTGTAGCTCCTTTGCTACCTGCTTGTTTTTATTACTTTCTTTTATTTCTTTTGATCCATATTATTATCTGACGGTCCGTGTTGAGCCTTGGCCTCCCTCAATAACTTCGGCCAGTAATCTCGATCTTTTGCAGTCATCATCCAGTTTTTCAGTCCAAAGATCTTTGCGTCGTCGTCAACTCCGTCAATGCAGGACTTCCTTGGGCGACCTTTTATAGGGCACATATGTATAGCTTAATATTCTAGAACTTTTTTGTAATTTCGTTGAGGTCTCCATCCTTAGAGCATGCCCAGCCCACTTAAAACGCTGAAGCTTCATGTAGTCGGCGATTTGTAAGCCAAGTCTATTAGCTCAGCAAGGCATTCGTCGTTGTAATGCAATACGTTTAAGGTGATACGTTTTTTTTTTTGGGAAGGAGGTTGAAATCAAAATGTCAGAAACATCATGAAAGGCGCCGTCGCAACAGTGGTATGTGGGGTATGCTGTCACTAATACTATAACTTGGCTAAATTCCACTCCAATCGATAATATCCATTCGGCTAAAGCGATTGCGCTCTCTATTGAATTGGGTTATTAAGGGTTGTCTGTAAGCTGGAAGCGATTGAGATAATCCAGAAAACCGCCGTGACTGGTGATTAGTTGGGTGATGTAGTCAGTGCCGCCGTGTCTTCTATCCACTCACTTTTCCAGGTGCGGGATAAGTCTGTACGATCCAACAGCCTTTGTTAGACTCTTCCCATCTTTGTTGGCACTCGTTCATAGATCGGGCTCTTTCCACAGTTTTTTTTGCTACCGCTGGTTTTGCTGCTTATACTCGTACACCCTATAAGCGATGTAGCGCTCCCGCGTGGATATCTAGTGGTATCTTTCCTGCAATAATACATATTGCGTCGTCCGAAGCGTTCTAGACGCACATGAAATTAGTAGTGCGCTACGCCCATGTGTTCGAAACACCTCATGCGTATGGCTATAATAGCTATATTTGCTTCGGTCAATTCCGCCGCTGCATGGTAGAGTCAGCTACTGTTGACAATAAACACCTTCTTTTGCCTTCCTTTTTCTTACGTTCGGAAGAATTATTGCCATTGCTCCATTGACAGCCGCTGCTTTACAGTTGAGTGCTGCAAGGTGCTGTTTGAAGCTTAGTCTTTTCTTAATAAATTACTTCCAGATACCTAAGAGACTCTTGTGACAGTATTTCGTGACCATCAACCGTGACTTTCATCGTTTCCTTTTGCCCATGAGCACTTATCAGGAGCGCTTCTGTTTTCTATGCTGCTGGCTCCAGGCTCGCAATACTTGACGTGACCTATCGGCACTGGTCAAAGGAAGCCGCACGTAGAATTTTTCGCTCAAATATGTCCAGCTTTTCTTCTTCTTTGTATTTCCAAAGTTTCAAAAGCAGGCCACGTTCCCCGCTTGAAGTCTCACACTAACATCCTTGGATGTTGCGTTAGCAGAGCTTATAGGTCCAAGATATTTGAATGATACCAGCTGCAACGATATGACAGATTTACATTCATTTGGAACTTTCGAAGTGCAAAAAATTAGTTTCTGGCGGCGTTTTCATGCTTTAGAAAGTCCTTTTTCAAAGCAACTGTGCTCCTGCGTATTAGGTCGATACCATCCGCTGAAGTTAGAAATTGCGTATACCAGACAGGCAATCTTCTCCACAGCAAACACGAATAAGGTTGAGGCAAGTTGACCCTGTATATAGCAAACACACATTTATGATTATTTAAATCTACTGCAGTCAATGAGTTTTTGTTGACCAGAGAATTTTTCAAAGAAATTAAAAAATTATCAAAAACCATTTTATTTTGCGCAAAGCATCCTTGGCATGCTAACATCTTTCATCGCAGCTTTTCCAACAGTGCAAGGTTACTTTGTTTTTTTTTTTCTCAATTTTATATTTACATACAAAAGAATCCAACCCCTGGTAACTCATTCGCTCTGACTAAACTCATAAATTTCATTGAATCGCTAAAATCCTTTTGCGCACAAACAAAACAGAGGGAATTTCTTTGTTTCTTTTTGACTGGTATCCATTTCTTGTTTTTTAGTTTTTTTGTTTTTTTTTTTTTCTTTCATTTTCCAACACATAAAAGTTTAATGCAACATGTGATACCAAAAAACCTTCCACAAGTTTGAAGCCTTAAGCTCGAGAGAAAGAAGTCGTCGTGTATATTGTAGTCTTATAGCCAATTTGTGTCTAACTCATACAAATAAACTATAGCATAAGTGCGTATGTATGTGTGTGTGCCTACATTGGAGTAGCTTCATAGATGATGGTTGCCTGCACTACGTATTCATCTTCAATGCTGTGGAAGTCGCTGAAGTCGTGTTGCTGCTGCGCTGCCATTCCACAACCGTACGCCATGGCATATTCAGCGCCACTGCGTCGTCATTTGCGATAGTCGTCCATCTTTGCCATGTCGACTTAACTATTTCGTAGTGCAAACAAAAATGTCACGTACAAACGACATTTTTTCACATTACATTCCTTTTTTCCACTAACCTCCGCCATCACTTTTGGCTTTGCTCGTGAAGAAGGTAAGGAGGCTACTACAATTTTTTCGCATCTATTTCATTTGCTACCTTCATGATTTTAGGTCTCTGCAACTCCTCAACTCTTCATACGCTGCTGCCATCCTTTCAAACTTTTCCTCCAGCTCCTGCTGCCTTGCTGCCTTTTTTCACATTTTTTCTCGTTCGTCACGAAATATTCCGGGAACCTTTGGTATTGGTGTCGCTATTAAATACCAACACATTTCCCTATTTTTTTTTTCTCTTACTCACGTTTCAACTGGTTTCCGTTTCGGGTTTCTTGCATTTACTGTCCGTAACTGGCCTTTTCTGCCGCCCCTTCCCCTTCTTCAATTGTCATTTGGGGCTGGAGATGAGGTTTTATCTACTTGTCGGGGGCGTTTTGTTTTGCAGTTGAGGAATTGTCTAAAGATATTTTGATCACGTAACAGACGCATAGAATACTATTATTTAATTTTATGCCAACATGTTCATCTTAATTTTCTTTGTGGTGTTTTCCGAATAATTTTTCTAAGTTGTGCTTCTTCGTTTGATGGGATTGCTGGTCGGTCATTCTGTCACTTGTCGTACTACACATATTGCATCGACCAGGGGTAGAGCGGTTAATGTGCGGTAATTAATGAAGTTATGACTTGTTCAGGGCAGAGCATAAACTTGAGTTGACTTTCGTTTTAGTTTGAGGTAAAAGTTTAAAACTTTCAATGGTTTCCAAGAATAATAAAAGTGGTAAAAAAAAAAAACTTGTAAACTTTTATGGAGAAAATTATTTCTTTTAAGTTTTGTGAAATATCAAATTACTTTAATGCAAGAATTTTGTATGATGGGTGTTCAGAACAACGATTACCTGCCTAATTGGCAACCGCAATATTTTAGATGAAATATAAAATGTGTGCGGTGAACTATGTGAGAATATTGGATGCGGTTATGCTTCCCTATGCAAGAGAAGAAATGGCGCTGAATTGGCAGTTTGACGACTTCAAGCAAAATAATGACGCCAAGCATTCATAAAAATTAGGAAAGGAGTTGTTTAAAAAAGATAAATTCAGTGTTTTTGAATGGCCATCGCAGTCTCCTGAGCATCATCGGACAGAACTGAAAAAGGCACCCATAGGGAGGACTCTTTCAAAGGCAGCAATAGGGAGGGAATGTGAAACCAAATTCAAAAACCTTCGTACTCTACTTCTCTGAATAAAAACGTAAATTTAATAGATTGATTCAATGCATCGAAGATGTGAAGAAGTCATGAAACAAGCAGGAGGTACTTCGAAATGCCAATAATGCTACAGGGTCCGGCACTCGAAGTGGAACAAAATAAAAAGGCCATAACTTTAGTTTGGAAAATTACTACTTTTATTCAAATCAAAGTAAAAAATGTGTGAAAATAATACAAAATAAAGAATCAATTTACTTTTGTTTGAAATGACCACCTTTTGCGTTGACTATGGCCTTGAGACGGTCCAGAAACGAATCGCAAGCTGCCCGAATGTGACTTGCAGGTATTTTGGCCCACTCGCCGACAGTGGCTTTTTTCAACGCCTCGAGAATGGTGTATCTTTAAGGCCGGACCTTCCTCTTCAAAATGACCTAAAGAGAATAATTCATTGGATTGGCGTCTGGTGAATTTGAGAACCATTGGGAAGACGTTATGAAGTTCGGAACGCTGTTTTTTAGTCATTCTTAGTTCACTCCAGCTTTGTGAGACTCTGATGAGTCCTGTTGACCCGTCCATGATGTGCCAACGAAATATTTGCCTGCCCACGGCTTCAAAGCAACCTCCAGCACACTTTCCCGTTAATATTTCGCATTTACCTTGACGCCAGGCTCGATGAAAACGATTGGAGAGCACCCATCTGCGGTTACAGCGGCACAAATCATTACCTGTGGCGAGTGTTGCTTCCTGGTGGCCAATCGATGACTCAAATTATCGCATGAACAGTCGGTCAAATAAACAATATAGTTTTGGGAGTTTAAGAATTACTCAATTTGAAAATTTTTCTCGTCAAAAAACACAATGTTCGGAATTGACCTCTTTTGGCCAAGCGAAGCAACTCCTTCGCTCTCTCAAGTCTGTCATGTTGCTGCTTTGGTGGGAGATCATTCGCCTTTTGGATCTTGTAAAGCTTCACTTTGAGATCATTTTTCAGTATGCGGCTGATGCTATGGTCATATATTTTCAGTTCTTTCGCCATTTGATTGGTACTTCGTCGGAGATGTCGCTCAAGTCGCTTCTTCACTTTTTGAACGATTTCACGTGACGTTGCAGTCTTTTGATGACCACCTCCTTGACGTGTACTTAAATTTTTCGCGTTTACTCTCGGCAAAATGCTTCCGCGCTCTTGTAAATAATAGTCTGGAGTGTCATTCAGCGAACTACCGCCCGAGCGGTCTGAAGTTGGTGACATTTCGAGTGCCGGACCCTGTTATATAATTCTCCTTATTTAAGTCATTTTTTAAAGCACTGCTTTTTTGTGGCACAGCGCAATAATCCACACTGAACCACCCAGACGCCCACTGAACTACAGTCAAAATTATCCATTTCCTAAATAAACGAATGAGAAGAAGAGCTTTTTGTTTCTATTATTTTGTTTTTTCAGGGAACATTTCTTAAACTCGATGAAATTTTAATATTCATCACGAAATGGAAAAATCTCAAGGTTTTGTGATAGTATAAAGCATTTTTTTGGTTTAAGAAATGGAAAGATTAGCCCGTTGGTCCTACATAAATTAGTAAGTAATCCGACGTTACTTAACCTATAAGAATTGACTGTGATGAGCATTGACAAAACCTATCAAAGTTAAAGAAAAACAAAAACTAGCAATGAAATAAACCATATTTTTTCAATTATATTTAACTGTTTTTTTTTTTGTTCTCTTTTTGTTTATTTTTTTTGTACTGAAAAACAGCACAAGTGAGTAAATTCGTGTAGCTGAAAAGAAATAAAAGCGAAATCATTTACATCTACCTTGTGGCATTGAGCCGAATTGTTCATTTCTTTTGCAATCAAAGGCTCAAAGGCTTTCGATTTCACGAATTTCAACATTCGAAATGTCAATTGTGTTTTGCTGTGCATGGCGTATTGTTTCTTTGTGAGGGCATTTACAAATACAAGGAATGTACATATGAATAGTAAAAAAGCGCTTGCTTGTGTAGGTGTTGTCACACATACATTCATACATCTCCCATATGGTAAAAATGTTAATTTACAGTCTTCATTAACTTTGTCCTTCAATTTAGTCACTCGCTTTTATAGCCTCCATTTACGTTTAATCGGTCTTTTGAGAGTAAATCGTTGTTAGAATGAGAATGGGAGGATTTTTTTTTAACATGAGTAATAAGCAGTTTTTTATGGTTTGCTAAAACAGTGTGGCGACCACGGGAGCCACATAGAAAGTGTGGGTTGCCACCGAAGAAAAATATCACATTTTTATTTCATACATTTTTGTGTTCGTTTTGTTTTTTTGGATATTACAAAAAATTGTCAGAAAGAAATATTTTTCTTGCTTCACAGTATTTATTTTATTTAAACAAGAAAAGTGTCCATTGTTATTTCTGTTGTGGTTTCTTAATAGCATAAAACATTCCCCATACGTATTGTAGGATTGCTGTTGAAGTGATAGTCTTTGTCGGGATATATATTCGAGTCATTTCGGCAACGTATCACCAATAGTCAGGATAAGAAGGGTTTCTGTTGCAAAGAATTGGTTCAGGTAAACTCTTTCACACTAGTTAAATAGAGGGAGCGGCTTTTGTAAGTGGAGAAGTTGGTAGACAGTTCTTGAAGCAGTTCACGTTCCGTAAAGAGATCACCAAGGCAACGCGTTCAAGTCATACCCCACTCACTTTCTCCGAACTGCTGGAGAAAATAGATGTGGAAACGCTGTCCGATCTCCCGTACAGCCCCGATATGGCACAAGTGGATTTCTTTGTATTGCCAAGGATCAAAAAACTCATCGTAAAAAAGTATCTTCGAGTACCTCATGGATTGAGATAACCATTGACGATATCCAGGGCACCTTCAATGATTGCATCATGGCAAAGGAGAGAAAAAATACTTTGGGACATTTTTAAAATATTTGAAGCTGATATTGAATAAATTATTTAAAAAAAATTAGGCTGGGATCTTTGGAGTACTCCCGAATATACTGTACATATGCATATCTCTCATTCCTCTCAACGGAATAAAAGCACTAAAACCTTTTTCGAAATGAGGTCGTAGTATGTGACCTAAATTTGCTCTAATCCTCGAGAAGAGAGGTATGTTTGCCAGCTCTAACGCTGCTGTGTATCAAAAAGTAGTTGGCTGCTGAGTTGCCCAACGTCATTTTACACAGCCTTATTAGTTTAACAGTTTTTTTAAATTTAAAATTTTTGTTTTGATTTTTAAATTTTGTTTTTAATTTGTTTGTTTTTTTACTTCAAAATTTGTTTTTTTTATTTTTTTAATTTGTTTGTTTTTTTACTTCAAAATTTGTTTTTTTCTTTTTAAATTTTTTTTAATTGTTTTTTTTTCATTATTTTTTTGCATTTTCTTGTTGCTTTTTTAATGTTTTTTTATTGTTTAATTTTGTTTTTTTATTTTTATTATTTTTTTAATTTAAAATTTTTTGTTTTATTTTTCTTTTTTTTTAATTTTTATTTTATTTAATTTTTTTTTTTAATTATTAGTAATTTAATTATTAATTTTTTTAATTGTTTTTGTTTTTAATATTCTTTAGATATTTTTTTTTTTTGAGTTCTTTAATTTTTTTTATTTTTAATTTATTTATTTCTAATTTTTTTTTTTTAATTTTTTTATTTTTAATTTCATTTATTTTTTATCTGTTTTTATTTTTTTATTATATTTATTATTTTTTAGTTTTTGGTAAAATTTTTTTTTTAATTTTGTTTATTTTTGTTTTTATTTTTTTTTATTTTGTTTATTTTTGTTTTTTTTTATTTTGTTTATTTTTGTATATATTATTATTTTTTTTATTGTTTTGTTTTTTTTTTTAATTTTTTTTTTAATTTTTATTTTTTATCTTTTTTTATTTTTTATTTTAGTTAATTTTTTTGTTTAATTTTTTTTATATTTTTTTTTTTTATATTTTTTTATTTTTTTAATTTTTTTTATTAGCTTTGCATTGGTAACGAATTTAGCCAACTCCTTCTTGTACTGTCGAAAGCAGTTTTCAAATCAGGAACGATGTTATATGGTGCGTGTTCATTATTTGTTTTACTAGGCAACTCCTCGACAGGGCGTATTAAAAATATCTGTTCGACTGTTGTTTTGCCAAGTCTGAAGCCACACTGGCGAGATTCAATTATGACTTTTTATACTATGTCGATAAGACTAAGTCAGTGTTGCTCGGGGCAGATTTCTGCCTCGACTATCTTCTTATAATATGGATTTGGTGGGGCACATTTGGATATCCATCGGCAGTCGCGCATATTTTTATTATATACTTTCGACCTAGAAACTTTACGTACACACGCACTTAACCCACTTGTGGAGGGCTACCATGTAATGAAAATTGAGCTACTCCAAGTATATTAGCTCCTTAAATGTAGCTCAGACGAGATAAACACTTAGCATTACTAAAATAATAAAATAATAAAATTCTAATTTTCCCTTTAAAGTGTTCAGCAGTACTACCACAACAATAATATGAGATAAACCATTTCAAAGATGTTTTTAATTCAGTTAAATATTCTAAAAAAAAAACAAAAAACACTTTAAATTAATTTTCCACATATTAGCTCTCAATTCGAGTTCTTGTGATCCCTTTAAGTCACATCTATTTACATAAGCTTAATGCAATTATTTCGTTTTAATTGCTCTTACTCAATCTAAGTAAACATGTGTGCATAGGTACTCAATTCAAATACCAAGTTGCTCTATTAACTGAGTTAAAACTATCAGCAAATATAATAAGAGCGACGTAATGATAATAATTTCCATGAATCGTAGAAGTCAAATGTATGTGCAGTTATAAATACACACTACTACACATACGAGTACATATGACCATACTCACATGCATTTACTGTACTTTGCAAACATTGGTTTGGGTGTAGGTGTGTAAGTATAGTGCAGTGCTGGTTGCGCATTTGCCACAATCCCTACGTACATACATACATATATACATTACACAAACAGACTTATCGCAACTAAAATATCATCATTTGCCACTACGTATAGCTTAATGCATTGTATGATTTTATTGGTATGTTGGTAACGGGTGTTAATTTTAGTGGTATATGCTTTCCTTCGAAAACAAAAACTAAATTTTCGAAATGCCCGTTACGTCGGCTTTTATGCCATTTATTGCTCTTTTCCTGCGGAGTCACAAATTCACCTCCGGTAAACACTGAGGGTCTCATCAAAAGTTATGTGAATTGCTATCCTATGCTTGTATGGAAATAAGTTAACATTTTTTTTAACGGCATCTTTAGCTAAACAGTGTAAACTTGATACTGAGAGGAAGAAAATGTATCTGATTTCAAACTAGTTTGATAGAGAGCGAAAAAATCAATTAAAAAATGCCACTAATACAAAGGCCAAAACATACATCATACATGTATAGCACCTAAATGTATGCTTCAATATTGATACCCAATTATAGATATGAAGCAGCGGCTTAGGAATACGATTTTGTTTAAGATTAATACAAGGATGAAGGTAAAAGTAAATATGTAGATGAGGAGAAGGATAACGGCAAAAATAAAAAAAAGATATGTAAAGATAAAGACAACGATGAAGATAAATTTAACTGTTTATTATAAGGAAAAGAATGAAGAAAAATGTATGGGTAAAGATAGTTATCAGGATAGAGAGAAGGATAAAGGCCGGGATAAAAATAAAGGTAGGGATAAAGGTAAAGACAGGATAAATACAGAGCCAGGATAAAAACAGAGCCATGGGTAATGATAAAGCAAAGATGGGCAAAGATTAAGATAAAGGCAAGGATAGAGATAGAGACAAGGGTACAAGAGATATAGAGATAGAGCTTGAAATGGAAATGGAAATGGTAATACATTTAAGGATAAAGATAAAGGCAAGGATAAAGACAGAGGTAGGGATAAAGATACAGGGAAAGATAAAGATAAAGACAAGGATGGAGATAGAGATAGGGATAGATATAGATATATAGACAGGGATAGAGATAAAAATAGAGATAGAGATAAGGGTAGAAATGGAGATAGAGAAAGTGTTAGAAATGGAGATGGAAATGGAAATGGAAATGGAGATAGAGATAGAGAAAGAGATAGAAAGAAATGGAAGCAGAGATTGAGATTGAAAAGGAGATAGAGATAGAGATATAGATAAACATAGAAATAGAGACAGGGAAAACGACAGAGATAGGGATAGAGAAAGAGAAAGAGAGAAAAAGAACGAGGGAGAAAGAGATGGAAGTAAAGATTGAGTTTAAGATAGAGATATAGATATAGATAAAGATTGAGATTGAGATTGAGCTTGAGATTGAGATTGAGATAGAGATAGAGATAGAAATAGAGATAGAGATAGAGATAGAGATAGAGATAGAGATAGAGATAGAGATAGAGATAGAGATAGAGATAGAGATAGAGATAGAGATAGACATAGTAATAGACATAGACATAGACATAGACATAGACATAGACATAGACATAGACATAGACATAGACATAGACATAGACATAGACATAGACATAGACATAGACATAGACATAGACATAGACATAGACATAGACATAGACATAGACATAGGCATAGACATAGACATAGACATAGACATAGACATAAACATAGGCATAGACATAGACACAGACATAGACATAGACATAGACATAGACATAGACATAGACATAGACATAGACATAGACATAGACATAGACATAGACATAGACATAGACATAGACATAGACATAGACATAGACATAGACATAGACATAGACATAGACATAGACATAGAAATAGATATAGACATAGACATAGATATAGACATAGTCATAGACATAGACATAGACATAGATATAGACATAGACATAGACATAGACATAGACATAGAGATAGACATAGACATAGACATAGACATAAACATAGGCATAGACATAGACATAGACACAGACACAGACATAGACATAGACATAGACATAGACATAGACATAGACATAGACATAGACATAGACATAAACATAGGCATAGACATAGACATAGACACAGACATAGACATAGACATAGACATAGACATAGACATAGACATAGACATAGACATAGACATAGACATAGACATAGACATAGACATAGACATAGACATAGACATAGACATAGACATAGACATAAACATAGGCATAGACATAGACATAGACACAGACATAGACATAGACATAGACATAGACATAGACATAGACATAGACATAGACATAGACATAGACATAGACATAGAAATAGATATAGACATAGACATAGACATAGACATAGACATAGACATAGACATAGACATAGACATAGACATAGACATAGACATAGACATAGACATAGACATAGACATAGACATAGACATAGAAATAGATATAGACATAGACATAGACATAGAGATAGACATAGACATAGACATAGACATAGACATAGAGATAGAGATAGAGATGGAGATGGAGATAGAGATAGAGATAGAGATAGAGATAGAGATAGAGATAGAGATAGAGATAGACATAGTAATAGTAATAGTAATAGACATAGACATAGACATAGACATAGACATAGACATAGACATAGACATAGACATAGACATAGACATAGCCATAGGCATAGACATAGACATAGACATAGACATAGACATAGACATAGACATAGACATAGACATAGACATAGACATAGAAATAGATATAGACATAGACATAGATATAGACATAGTCATAGACATAGACATAGACATAGATATAGACATAGACATAGACATAGACTTAGCCATAGACATAGACATAGAGATAGACATAGACATAGACATAGACATAGACGTAGACATAGACATAGACATAGACATAGACATAGACATAGACATAGACATAGACATAGACATAGACATAGAGATAGAGATGGAGATAGAGATAGAGATAGAGATAGAGATAGAGATAGAGATAGAGATAGAGATAGAGATAGAGATAGAGATAGAGATAGAGATAGAGATTCAGATTGAGATAGAGATAGAGATTCAGATTGAGATAGAGATTAGGATTGAGATAGAAATAGAAATAGGGAAAACGATAGATTCAAATAGAGATACAGATAGAGATAAAGATAAAGCTAACTATAGAGCAAATGCAACATTCTGCAACTTCTTATTTAATCCTCCGTTAGACACCTTTTTTAAAACGTTTTTTTGGGCAGCGGGTCTAACCGTTTCTCGTCCTGTTCGAGGATCCTTTTTAAAAGGTTATATTCATAAATCGATAGGGAATTAAATTATAGGAAGCTACCTGGAAGCTCAAGTCGTTAGTTATAATAGAGATAGGTTAAATTCACGTCTGAAGTCGAAAAAGTCTGACCTGGAAATTAAGATAATTAAAAGAAAAGATTTCAACTACGGGCGCTAGTAGTCCTCAAAAAAACTCGAATCATTGCAGTTGAGAAAGAAGTCGTAAGCGCCATACATCCATTGTCGCAAAATTCAAAGTAGACATTAACAAAAGAAGAAAGATAGGGCTAAAAAAGTTAATTTTTTTTCTTTAATTTACAAAAATTAGGTGCTTAAAATAATATGATTTGAGGTGCAGATATTTTGGTTTACCGAGAGAAGAGTGTAGAACAGATAAGGGTTTGGAGAGAATTACGCAATGACCACAAAGGCTTTGTCTTTGGTATGGTGGCGATCTAAAATTTCGTTTATTAAAAATGCGGGCAATATAACTTGGGTTCTTGGTCTAGTGGGAAGCATCGGTGCTATTTGCGCGAAATTGACGGATTGACGGATTGACGGCCTCCGTAGCCGAATGGGTTGGTGCGTGACTACCATTCGTGAGTGCATGAAACAGTAAAATGATAAAAAAAAGTGTTTTTCTAAGAGCGGTTGCCTCTCGGTAGGCAATGGTAGTGTATTTCTGCCATAGGAAAAGCTTTTTATAAAAACAAAGAACATCTGCCGTTCGGAATTTTTTATTTTTTTAATTTTTTTTATTTAATGTTTTTAATTTTTTTTTTTTAATTTTTGTTTTTTTTTATTAGTTTTGACTTGGTAACGATTTTAGGCAACTTCTTCTTGTACTGTCGAAAGTAATTTTCAAAGCAGGAACAAGATTATATGACGCGTGTCGCTACCGTTCCCCCCATTTGTAGGAAAGCATCAAGGCGCAAACCACAAGTGTGTTAGGCGGAAGAGCAGCTCAGTCAAACATCTAACGGAAGTGTGCGCGCCAATTATTTATTTTCTTATTTTATTTTCTTTTCTTTTTATTTTATTTTTTATTTTTTAATATTTTTTTTTAATTTTTTTTTAATGTTTTTTTATCTTATTTTTTAATTTTTTTTTTATTATTTAATTTTTTTTTTATTATTTAATTTTTTTTTTATTTTTTTAATTTTTTTTTATTTTTTTATTTTTTTTATATGAGAAAACCAAACAAAAAAAACATTTGTGCCAATATCACTTCATTTTTTTATTTTTTATTTTTTTTTTATTTAATTTCAAAATGTGAGCACTCTTAATAGAAACCCCTATACATACTCGTACATATACACTCATACATTGATATGCATCATAAAACACTTTGCATTTACTTATAAATATGCACTAAGAAAGCTGCATATGTAGCCTGTGCCAAGATAAATTACATTTATATTCCTTCAACGTCGTGTCGTTGATGTCCTCTCTTACTTTTTCTTTTTCTTCTTTTTCATTTTTATTTCTTAATTCCTTTTTGCTTGTTAATGCAACTATGAAAGCACAACCCCCTTGCTTTAACGTGCAAAAATAAGTATGAAAAACTCACGCAAGACGTGACGTGCGATATCTGTCTGACAGCAGCTTCCCACAATCTTCTATCTGACTACTAAGTCACCGAATGCCTCAGCTCACTGGCTGGCCGACTGCCGAATGTGTGTGTGTGTGTCGTATTGTACTCATATACTCGATGTATAGAAGAAGTCTATGCGATTCCTCTATACTGCAATACAAATACAAATGTTAAATAATTCATTCGGTCGCAGAGTGAGCTTACGCAAACACGTGTATTCACTTGTATGTGGGTGTGCAAGTATGTGTTTGAGGGTTATAAAATCTAGAAGAATGTTTTTGATTGCATTGCAAATACATTTATGCATGTATGTATGTGCATATATCTGTGTGTGTGTTCACTCTTAGCACTGCAATCATCGGCAGAGGTGCTCGGCTATTTTCAACGAGTACACTGCACAAGCACTCTTGCCATGATTCATAAAATACAATGACACTGACATTCTCATCTCTCCACATATTGTTTGCATCACCGCCAATGACTTTCAACGACTGCGGCTGCTTCTGCAGTGCGCGGGTTTGACAATGAAGGACTCCGAAGACAATGTAGCTGGCCGTTGGTAGATGCATGGCGTCGGGGGCGAAGGAGGCCAAATGTAGAAGATACAGCGCATTTTTGTCGCTTTAAAGTGTTAAGCGACCGACCGCGGTCCATCTCTCTACCTCCCTCTCAGCACAAGATAACTGCCTAAAATGTATGCGCAACAGACAAAGAATTGCATGGCTGCAGAAAAGAAAGCATGAAAACATTTTAAAATTAAACAAATGGGAAAGAAAGACAAATTTGAAACTGAAAAGCAAAAACAAAGAGTACTCGTATTCAAAAAGAAGGTATGCGGAGACAAATGCAGTTGTATAGTTTTTGGCTGTTTTTTTTTTTTTTTGTTTTTGCCCGTGGCGCAATGAATTTGAATGTCACTATATTCTTAGATAAGAGTACATACACACACGCGGCTAGTTTATATACACACACAAGAGTGGCAAGTGAAGTTGAAGGTACACGGGCGGCTGTTTTCGCTCTTTTGTTCTGGTCGGCGCTTTTGTTGCTGCAACATGAAATGTTGACTTCTTGTTATGCTGCGCTTAAATTGTAGGCTATTAGTCGCGAAAGCAGATGAAAATTTCAGCTCACTACGATATTTATTTTTTTCTATTATTATATTTTTTCTTTGTGTCACAAAAATGTGTGGAATGGGGAGTAATTGGATTTTCTTTGAATGCCAGAGCAAGAATTTTTCAGAAGAATTTTTTTTTTTATATTGAAATTTATTTAATTGGTTTAAGATTTTTACACATTAATATTGGCATCAAAAAAATTTTAATAGCATAGTTTTTTGTCAACTATAAGTCCAGGTTGGGCTGCGTGGAGTTATTTCTATTTGAAAACGGTTGAAAAATAAATAAATTACTAGGAATTAGTAGGGTGTAGGCTCGTTGCTTTGATATATTGAAATCCGAAAAAAAAATTCAATTGTGGACCTCATAATTTTTGCATTGAAGAAGTTTCAAACTTCATATAAAAATCAGAAAATTCTACAAACGTTTCATCCCGGTTTATAAATAGAATTTCATGCATTTGTGTTATGAAGAAAATGCACAAGACCGTCAGGGGAAAAAATTCATAAAAATTCAACGGGATTTTTCACCAACTTCAAACTTGTACTTTATTATACTAAAATTTAGCGAGCTATGAAACTGCGTACAACAAATCTTTCTACAAATTCTTATTAAACCACATAGAATTATGATGGAAAATTTGTAGAATTTTTCGAATTTTCATACAAAATTTGAAAATTGTATTTAAATAATTTTTGTTAGAAAAAAACATATGTATATTTACATTCTGTCAAAAAAGTACCGGGAATTGTTCAATAAAGCGGAAAAAAATTGTTTAATCAACAAAATTTATTTTGTCGTCTTCAAAATATACTCTATTCGAAGCAAGACACATATGCCAATGATTAGTAGTCCAGTCATCAAAGCACCTTTTAAACGCCTTTGAAGAGATCTTCTTCAGGTTCTTCAGCAAATTCACCCTAATGGACTCTACTCTATCGACTCAAAGCGGCGTCCGCGGAGTGGCAATTTAAGTTTTGAAAAAAGGAACAAGTCACAGGGAGGTAAATCCAGTGATTACGGTGGTTATTTGATGATATTTGTCGAGTTTTTGGTCTAAAAAGTGTTCACAATGTGAGCTTTGTAAGACGGTGCGTTATCATGGTGTAAGATCCATGAGTTTTCTTTCCACAAATTGGGCCCGTTTACTACGCACATTCTCTCTCAAACGTCGCATAATTTCCAAATAATATTCTTTATTTACCGTAGAACTATTTGGATTGAATTCCGAGTGCACTACACCATTATAATCAAAGAAAACGAGTAGCATGACTTTCACCGACTTTGACGTGATTTTTTGGGCTCATGTGGATAGCGCCATTCAGACGCCTGTTGACTGATTCACTGGTTTGCATGTCAAACTCATATACCCACGTCTCATGACCTGTTATGATGCACTGGATAAACGTTGGATGAATTCACTCTGTTTTTTCTTTTTTTTGTAGCATACTGACATGAATAAAGTCCATTGTACTACACTTGGATTCCCTTTAAATTTTCATTAAATCTTCCCGATCTCCGAAGAAATCTGAGTAGATCTAGTGATGCCAAGGAGCCAAAATGGTAGCTTCTTAACACATCAGTGCAAAAGACCTCAAACCTGATTCGAGCGAAGGCGGGGCAGAAAGAGAGAAAGTAGCCCGCCGTCTCATCCTCCTCTTCACAAGCTGGGCAGAGTACACTGTCTGAGATGTTCAACCTTTCCACCTGGAGTAATATCCTTTGTGTTGTCCATTACCAAGAATGGTTTTTATTCGGGACTCCTCTCTAGCCAGTTTGGTTCGCCATTCTATGCCAACTTTGAGATATCACATGAGTGTTGAACTCACCCCATCAGGGAAGGCCACTCGTGTGATGTCAGGGCTTCTCTATCCACCACCTGGGATGCGCTCGATGGGAAATCAGGCAACTCCGTACTTGCTGAAGTATGTCTTCAGCCACCTTCTTCTGATGAATTCTTTGAAGGAAGTTCAGCTCCCTTGGAACGAGTCGAGCAGCCACGCGTCTTGGCGTCTCATGCCCAAATGATGGTGTAAAATGTTGCGAATTTATTTGTGAGACACGCTCAGGTCAGGAGCTACCTCCCTTAAACTTAAATGATGGTTTTCCAGCATCATTTCCTTGATTTTGTCGACGTTTTCATCCGTTAAAGACGTTGATGGGCGTCCAGATCGAGTCAAATCTTCCTCGATTTCTAGGCCCTCTGCAGCCTTATACCACTCGTAGACCCATGTTTTTGATAAAGCACACACGCCATAGGCTTTCTTCAACATTTTCAACGATTCGACACACGAAACCCCGTTCAAAACACAAAATTTAAGACAAATTCTTTGTTCGATATTTTTATCCATAGTGAAAATCGCAGAGCGCAGCTGGGGTTGACTCAAGGCGCACTAGAGCAAGAGCCATGTCTGATTGCCAAAGAAAAGTATTGGCAAAGTAGAAAGCAAAAAAATTAATCCGCCTTGTTTTATTCTGAGCTGACAGCCTCATGGACTCGGCGAAAGCAAAAAAAAGAAATCTGCTGATTTACCGATATCACCTTTAATAGATTCGTCATGGGTTTACTGATCTAATTAAATGCCGAAAACAAGCTAATTGACAGATCACGTCCAAGCTCTGCGACACTATAGGGCACAGTTGTATTAACATTCCAGCAAAAAAAAAAAAAGACATACTTACACATATGTGCACGCTTTTTAAATGAACAATTTCCGATATTTTTTCGATAGAACGTATCTATAAATTTTATGCTACACCTTAGTAAAAAAATAATGAAACTTAGAAACAAAAAGAAATTGCAAGAAAGTTGCAAAAATGTTGTGTTGCTATCGTTTTATCGTTGGGAGTAGCTTGCGACCTATGGTGAATACAGCAGCTCCAAAAACACTGGAAGTTCCATCAGGTTTTTATAGTCAATATCGGTCATATGTTGCTTAGTACGCTGAATTGTCAATTTGTTGTGTGAATATTACTCACAGAAGTGAGAATATCCCGCAAGGCTGAATGGAATATTCACTCCAGTTTTCGCCTAAAACCACAGCTAAACCTCTACCGCATAAATTTATAACTTCTTACTTTTATAATAAATTTTTTGACCGCCAAGCTTCTCCCTCAGCTTCATAGAGAATACAAAAATGTGGTTCATGCTTGAAAAATCTAAAGCTTTTGAGCTTAAATGCCAACTTGGCAAATTAGTATTGCCTGCGTTCAGTCAAAAGTCGTCAAATAGATTGCCAACAAGTTCGAAGGTATTAAAAATCGTTTTTGTTAAACCACAATAATTACTGTGTAAAATATTTATAGCATAATTTGCCACTTTTTCATGATAACCTCCTCAACCAGTAACGACGCTACCACTTCACCGCAATAATTCGAAAGAGTGATGGAGGGGAATAGCTTAAAAGTGAGAGGAAGCAACCCTAATAAAAATCACTCACAGTCTAAAGATGGAGAAATCGTTGACTTTGTGTTCAAGCGCGCACTGCCCTTTATCAAAAGCGAAACGAGCCGGAAAAGTGTTGGGCCGAGGTAAAGAAGCCAAAGATTTTGTGAAAAGACAAGCACAGGACACAAATAATAAGCGAAAGGAAAATGATAGTGAGGCGTACTAAAATGACCAGCTGACCAAAGCGGCGCATGTCAGAACATTCCACTTTTGATGCTTAACGGCAGTTGTGAATAAACTTTTAAAGACTTTTTTACGAGTGCTTAATAAAGACAAAAAAAAAAGCTTGAAGGAAAAAGTGTATTAAAGCCATGAGACAATGTAGAGTGGATGCGTGATTTAGGAGAAGGAGGAGGTCAAGGGGCAGTTAACGAAAATTAACGAGCCAGACTAATAAAATATGAATGGGGAGAAGGCAAAGGAAATGAAATGGCTGAACATTTATAAAGAGGAAGCTTTGTTGGCAACTTGTTTTACATTAAAACATAAAGTAACATTTAAGCGTTATGCTTTGGCCAACAACAAAAGTATACGATGCCAACTTCAAGGAAGTGTACATACATATATATGTACCAAATATACATACATATATATGTACCATACATATACATACTACATACATAATTTTGGCTAATGACCAAAAACTTTTTCAACATTTTCGTTAATGTGATGACTAAACTTACAAGAAAGAAAGTAGAAGGTGAAACGAAAAACAAATGAAAAGCAAAACGCAAAAATTATGTACACTTGTGTTCGCAATAATAGTAACTCGCTATAGTGGGAAATTTTTAGAATATTTAATTATTTGATATATAATTTTGGATTGATTTTTTTCCATGTTTTTTAGTTAAAAAAAAAACATTTTTTTATTATGTTATTTAATTTAATTTTGTTTTTTATTTTTATTTTATCATATTAATTTATCATCCCAGTTTTTTTTCGGACGAGATAATAGTATCCCGTTGTAGTGCAAATTTTTAGAATATTTAATTATTTGATATATAATTTTGGTTTGATTTTTTTTTTTTGAATTTTTTTAGTTAAAACAAAAATCTTTTAATTTTTATTTAATTTAATTTAATTTAATTTTTTGTTTTTATTTTTTAATTTTTTTTATAAAAATATACAAGGTGACGCAAAATTAATCATCCATGTTGTTTTTGGGCAAATGCAAATTTTTAGAATATTTAATTATATGATATATAATTCGGTTTCATTTGTTTTAAATTTATTTTATTTAATTTTGTTTTTTATTTTTATTTTTTTATTTTTTTACATGAATTTACAAAGTGGCGCAAAATTAATCATCCAGTTTTTTTTGTTTGGGACGCCATTGAACCAACTTTTTATTGCTTAATCATCTTCAATGTCAAAAAAATTTGGATATATGATTTTGATTTGATTTTTGTAATTTTTTACATTTTTTAATGAACAAAGTTTTTTTATTTATTTATTTTTTAATTTTGTTTTTAATTTTATATTAAAATTTTTTAATATTTTTTTTTTAATTTTTTTTATAAAAATTTACAAGGTGCCACAAAATTAATCATCCAATTGTTTTTTTTTTTGACAAGATAATAGGATATTTAATTATTTGAAATATAATTTTCGTTAGATTTTTTTTCCATTTTTTTTTAATTAACATTTTTTTATTTTATTTAACTTTGTTTTTCATTTTTTAATTTTTTTTTTATAAAAATATACAAGGTGGCGCAAAATTAATCATCCCGGTTTTTTTTTTTGTCGCCATTGACCAACTTTATATTGCTTAATCATCTTCAGTAATCAAATAAAAAAGTTAAATTTTAGTATGATTAAATTTTTCATGAAAAACAATAAATAATAATTAAATAAAAATCTTTAGGTTCACCTTTGTGCGCTCCATTGCTTGTCTGTTTCAAGCTACAGCTGTTCACAAGTATCAATGACGACGCGATTTGCAAAAATTATTAATCTTCCGATATGCTGATTATTTTTGCGCCACGCTGTAGTTCCTACTACAACAAAACCCTAATATCTGAAAGTTTTAAACTTTCTATAAAATTTTGAAAATTTAAAAGAATGTGAATGAGAACTTCCAACTTATTAGTTAGAATTAAAAATTTTTCTAAAAATTTACCACTAAAAAATTCGAAATTTTGATCAAAATGTTGAATGTGCGAAATGTGTTTCAAAATTTGAAACTTTAAATTACTTGGTTTTTGTTTTTAATACACTTTTTTCATACAAAATTACAAAACAAAAAAATATAAAAAAAAGAGTAATCAAACCTTTGTAATATATCTCGTTGCTATTATTGTCCTCACAGATGTATGTGAGAAATTCGAACAAAAACTGCGAAGATGACATAAAAAGTTGACAACAGGAAATACCGGAAATTTTACAAATGACAAATCTAATAGCACAGCGCATTGCAGGCAGCAACGTAACAGCTGCGTTGACAGTAAACAACATGCAAATACAGTGAGAAAGCGAGTTGGTTGGGTGGTGGTGGTGGTGGTGTATGTGCTGAAACCAACATGAAATTCACCACAAAGTTCTCAAACTTCTTTCCAAGACAACTGACAACTGAAGCAAGCAAATGCGGCCAGCACAACAATCACCGCCATCATAATTATCATCATCATTAACACGTTTCCGACACAAAAATGGGCAAAGCAGGCAAATATTCAGCACCAGCACCAGCTGTTGACATGACCAGAGCCACCAGCAGTAACCAAAGATGCCCACACCGCATGCCCATCGAGTCACTAAGCAACCGCATTTACGTAAAATAATATCATAGAAATCTTTTTTAAGTACTCAGATTCTAATTCACATAAAACTTAATGAAATTGCGAAAATTCCTGAATACTTATTAATAATTTGAATGTGGAAAGTTTTTTTTATACAACGAGCGGAGGGTCACACCAACAAACTGACCTTAGAACAATGACAACGTTTCATTAAACAAATTATGACGGACGAAGGACAAATTTGAAGTGAAGGTGAATAAATGGAGAATGAGGCAGAAAGGAATGTGGAGTAAATGAAAGGTAGAAACCAAACCAGCCGTAATTTCCGAGGCTGGCAATTAACAAAGGATTTTTTTTTTAGTATTGCTAAATCGTTGAAGGTAAAATGATGAAATCTAAATGACGCATTCCCATGGTTGATATTGGACAGAGAAGGCATTGCATTTTTGAGGTTGACCTGTTTTAATTAAACCAAAAAAGAAAAAAAAAATGGAAAACCTCAGGACTATGGGCATTGGTATGCCTGGCAAAGTGCTTGACAAAAATTCTTGTTTGCTTTTAAAATTTGTATACGCGGTGTGGCTACTAAATGCCCAGAATGGAAATTTTGAATTTTTCAGTTATTTCATAATGTAGGAAAATTACTCGCAATTTTATAAGGCATTTACAAGCAAATCACTTGGCATGGTGATTAATGCCTAATAATAGGGTTGCCTTTTATATATTGCACCCAATAATGAAAACACAGTGAAATAATAATGAAAATGGCTTTATTGTATTTCGAAATATTCTTCTTGGACGTCAATGGGTTTCTGCATTTGTTGAACAAATTTTCTAAGCACTTCTGTCGCTCAAAAGTGGAGCTGTTCAAAAGGCTTCAACAGCTTCTTCAGACGTTGAAAAACGTTGACCTCACATTTTATTTTTGATGTTCGGGAACCAAATGAAAACGTTAGGTGCCATATTAGGAGTGTAATGACCCAGGATGACCCATTAATTCGATCTCTTGACAGCTCAAAAACTCTCTTGTGTGAGCCCTTAACGTGAGAGCTCGCCTTGTCTTGGTGAAGAATGATTATTCTTCTTCGGCGGTTGGTTTTAATAAAAAAATAAAACAAATAAAGCTCGTAAGTGAAGAAGTTACATGTAAGACTATGCTAGTGTTATAAAGGCGACCATTTTAAAAGGCAATCCTCGTACGCTTTGGATTTAGTAGGTTGTGAACGTCGAGTCTTTCTCCGAGCAAGGTGGTCTGGAGGAGTAGATTCCCTCTCGTGCGAGTCAGGAGGATCTTATCGAGACTACAACGCACTGTGGCCATCTGTTGCGTCGAAGCTTTTCCGCCTACTTCAGGCCCGGCATTAGATACTCTCATTAGTCAACCACCACTTTCTGTTTTCATCCAAGGAGAGGCCTTGAAGACCACCTGCAGGCTGAAACACAATGGGAATTGGTACGGCCTCTGGAGGGAATTGAACAACAATGTAGGCATGGACTTCGTTCCAACGATCCTTGCCATGCCCCTTGACTCCATGCCATCCAGAGTCGTGCTTGACAAGAGATACAGTGTGGTGCTGCCAGATGTTCTACTATGGTCAAACTCAGAAAATGAGCCCGGCAAACATTGTTTTCGCATTTTCACGAGCACGCTTCCGGCTCTGATGTCTACATAGAATCCTGCGGGACAAAACTGCACTTTGCTTTTTGCTTGTACGCATCTGTGTTTCAAGCGGAGTGTATGCTGTTCAAGAAGCGATGAACTTTGTTGTGAAAAACAGATGGAGAGGCAGATCTTTATGTGTCTGCAGCGACAGCCAGAAGAAGCGAGCACCTTGGCTGCTTGGCACCACAAGATCTACTCAGATTTCTTCGGAAGTCGCGCAGATTTAAAGAAAATTAAAATGGAATCCGAGTGCAGTACAATGGATTTAGTTGTGTCTGAGTGCTGTACGTGCTAGTCTGTCCCGACAACAAAAAAAAAAAAAAAAAAAAAGGTTGTGAACTTTTCTATGCGCGTTTCTTGTCGTGCAACATCAGACTACATATTTCAAATCTCCTGAAGTTTTAGACCCCAAATAATTTTTCTTTGTTTTTAACGCAACGAATTTTAAGGAAATGGAAAATTTACGTTTTAAACACTTTGAATTTTTTTTTATTTAAAATTTTTTTGTTACTATTTTAATTAATTTTTTATTTTATTTTATTTTTGTTATACTTATTTATATTTGTTTTTTTTTTTTTTGTTATACTTATTTATATTTGTTTTTTTTTTTGTTATTATTTTTATATATTTTATATATGTATGGTTTTTTTTCGTTATTTTTTTTGTTTGTTTTAGTTTTTAACCCAAAGAATTGTAAGGAATTGGAAAATTGACGTTTCAAAAACCTTCAATTTTTGTTGTATTCAAATTTAACCCAACGATTTGTAAGGAATTGAAAAATTTACGTTTCAGAAACCTTAAATTTTTTTGTATTCAAAAAATTTTAATAGTTCTTTTATTTTTTATTTGTTTTGTTTTTAGTTTAGTTTTGTTACTACTATTTTATTTTTATTTTTAATTATAATTTTTTTTATATATTCTATATATTTTCTATATGTATTGTTTTTTTATTATTTTTTATTTATCTTTTTATTTATTAATTTTTTATTTAATTTATCTTTTTTTGTGTTTATCTTTTTTTATTTATTTCATGTTTTCAATC
This sequence comes from Anastrepha fraterculus, assembly GCA_037575425.1. Taxonomy (NCBI): domain Eukaryota; kingdom Metazoa; phylum Arthropoda; class Insecta; order Diptera; family Tephritidae; genus Anastrepha; species Anastrepha fraterculus. The sequence continues at coordinate 8,688 of JAYXIM010050390.1, read as the reverse complement.
GTACAAACTGATCAAGCATTAGAAAATGTATGCTTCAGAACTAAGCGGGTCGTCAATTGGATGAAAATAGAATAAATTTTTCAAACTTTAAAATTTTTTCTTAATTTTTTCCCCCGAAAAGTAAAAAATCATCGCGGTCGCCATAGCCTAATGGTTTCGTGCGTGACTACCTTTCTATAGTGCCCGGGTTCGAAACCCGCTGTTAAATGCTAGAAACGGATTTTTCCGATAGAGGTCGCCCCTCGACAGTCAATGGCAAGTGGCGTAAATGTATTTAAATGTTGTAATAATAAAAAAAAATAGATTTAATAATTTCAGAACCTTTGCCTTTCCAAATTTTGAAAATTTTATAAAATCTTTCGGCCCACTTTATTTCAGCTTCTCATTAAAAAAAAAAATCTGAGTACTTTTATGCTCCTGAGATATTTTTACTCAAATGTTAGGTCTGTTTTTCGTGCATATTCGAAAAATCTAAATGCATAACTTTTCCTTTTAAGATCTTTCTGTCTAATATCTTAGTGTGCCAATTGACCTACTAGACCGGTAGAAAAAGAATAGCTTCAGTCAGGACGACTTGTTAAAAATATGAATTATTATTCCTAGTATTATTTCTAGTATTTTCAAAGAGCTCGAATGGAAATATCGTTTAACTGGAGCGAAATTCCTATTTAGGAAAAATGCAGCCAGCAAATAAATAATGGCATGCAATAATACAAATAACTTTTCTTGTCACATTTCATATCTCTCACTCAAATTAAAAAAATGACTGTAAAACACAATCAGCGACCATTCCATTAAGGGGGGACCCTCATTTAGACGGTCGAAAAATGCATCATTTTTGGGAATTTTTTTCTCAGGTAAAATAACTTCAAACGTTTTGTAATTCATAAAGTACTTTAATAAATGTCTTGACTGTCTACAAAAATTTTCGGAGAAGAAAAAAAACATTTTAAGTATGGAAATATACACCTCGTCCATGGCACCTCATTCTATCTGTGTACATTCTAGCGCTCTGAATTTTTTTCTGAAATAAAAAAACCAAATTTTTTTTAAAACTTTAGGATAATACCTTCGATGTGACATTTTGATTTAAAAAAAAATGTCGAAATTGATATTTTTTACCCAGTTTTATGTTAAAAGTGATTTTTCATGCATAAAAATTGACTTTAAAATTACAAAAAAATATGAAAATCTTTTTTTTTAAAAAACACTTAATGTCACATTGAAAACAATTTAATTATCTTTAAAATGAGCTATTGTAAAGCCTGATTGGTTCAATACAGCGTTCTCAATTGTGTACACAAAATCGAAAAATGATGTTTCGAGAAAAATGCGTTTAAAGTTTTGGATACAGGCGATCAGGCCACCCGTCGCGTCCTGTTAAAAATTTTGTCACTCCTTCAAAAATACAGATATCGACTTGAAATTTTGAAAGTATATTCTTAAATAGTTGTAGAATAGATTAAAATTATTTCCAAAAAATCGATTTTTTTGACCCGATAAATGAGGGTCCCCCCTTAACTAGTCAAGTATACTGAAAATACCAGAAACAGCAGAACGTCATACGGTATGTATTCTGTAGCTATGTTTATTGGTCAATAAGTTTATTTAAATAGAAGTCCACCAATACACCTGCGACAACCAGCTAAATCCGCTCACTGCTACTCACTCAGCACACATACACGAAGCGTAACCTTCGCAGAAGTAAATACATATATGTATGTATGTAAGTATGTGTGTTGTTGTCCCCCATCCCCTAACACTTGTTTCATTTGAAACATTTTCTGGGACACGTCAAATGTGTCCAATAAAAATTCAATGTTATTGTTATACGCAAAACAACTGAAAGCAGTGCGCTGCCGCTGCCAACGAAGCATTACCCTCATGAGTGCTATGTAGCCTATTTTAAGGCGCTCAACCCTTACGACAAGCACTGTAGAATGCTGAAATGCAGGTTTAGAATATTCATAAACAAAACAACAGCTGTGTAGATACTTGATTTGAATATGGATTTTTCCACTCAGCGTTTTTTTTTTTTGCTTGTCCTCTTTCTTTATTTCTTTCATTTATTGTTTGTATATTAAGACATGAAATTGTTTACATTAAGGCTTTTATGAAGAACATCTAGCGCTTTCATAAAATTAGCATAGCTTTCAGCTTTTATATACTGACACATTTCTCATATTCTTTATTTCCTATTCCATATTTGACAGCCCATGCGAGGGCATTTTACTTTTTATGATTTGGGGCGTTGTTGTGCCATTAAATCGAATTTACTGAATATATGGAAGTTGAGCGTGAAACCGGATGGCGGCCGATAAAGGTGTGGGTGGGGGCATTTAATGTTCAATAATATCGCATAATGTTAATTAGAGCGAAAGCAAGTAAAATGTAGGAGGAAAGTTATCAATGGCGGATATACTTGTAATGATGATGATATGCGCCTGGAGATATGCAATCGAAAATTAATGGTGTACTATATGTATATGTTAGGCGCTGGAACTTCCTCCTAGCCGAGTTTAGTTAGCGAAACGGGTATCTTTTTGTTCTTATACAGTGTGAACTGCTCGATTTGTCCGCGAACTTTTGAGTTTCACATTTTGCTGGTACTTGGTAATATTGTTGTATTCGATTGGGGTGTATTTGAGGTATGCCAAACTAAATTGAAAAATGCTTTTAGTGTCTAAATTGTTATAGAATATAGTTTTTCATGTCGAACGAAACTTTTTCCTGTGTCACCAATTTCATATACTTTTTTTCTAGAATCAATAGATTTCGACATAAAAATCCCTGAAAATCCGTTTTGGCACTCTTCAAATAAGTAAATAAGTTAACAAAGCAGCAACAAATCTGAATTTCAGTCGTTCACGGAGGTTTTTTTTGGAAGTGAGGATAATATTAGAATTTTAAAAATGTTGGATGCAAATTAAAAAATAAACATTCTACATTCTCCAAAAAACAAGCAAAAAAAAAAACAAGTCTTCGAAATTTCCAAAATCCAAAAAAAAAAGTTAGAAAATTTCAAAAATCTAAAAAAAAATTATTAAAAATTTGAAAAATCAAAAAAAAAAAAATAATTAGAGATTTAAAATTTTCAAAAAAAAATTAAAAAACTTTTTTGAGAAAAAATTTTAATATCAGTCGTTCACGGAGGTATTTTTTTCGAAGTGAACTTTATTAGAATTTTAAAAATGTTGGGTGGAAATAAAATATAATAATAAAATTTTCTTCAGACAACAAACAAAAAAAAGCAAAATTAGAAATTTCAAAAATCCAAAAAAATAATTTGAAATTTCAAAAATCCAAAAAAAGAAAAACAAAAATAGAAATTTCAAAAATAAAAAAAAAATTAAACTTTTTTCTGAAGTAAAATTTAAGTTTCAGACGTTCACGCAGGTTTTTTTTCGAATTGAGCTTTATAAAAATTTTAAAAATGTTGGATGGAAATAAAAAAATAAAAATTTCTGAATTCTCCAAAAAACAAGCAGAGGATAAAAATATTTTTTTTTTAGAATTTCTGTTATTATTGTATGTAGTAATTTTTTCATTCTCAATAAGTGTTTTATAGAGACTTTGCTGGAAATAAAAAATTAGAATTTCCTATGTTCCAAAAAGGACAGAAACAAAAAAATTGTATAATTAAATTAAAAGTAAAAAACAAAACATTTTTAATTAAAAAAGATGTTTAAAAAACAAAAAATTTTAATTAAAAAAGATGTTAAAAAAATGTTTTAAAATTTTTAAATAAAAAAAAAACAAACTGTTAACAAAATTTAATTAAATTTTTAAAATAAAAGAAATGTTTAAAAAATTTAATTTTTATAATTTTTTTAAATTTTTACTTTGTTTTTGTTTTTTGTTTTTTTTAACTTTTTTAATTTTTTTTGTATTTATTATTGTTATTATGTATTTACAGTACCTGGCCCTTAAATTATGACCGATGATAAGAATTACATATTTATAGCTTTGAGAGCGAATAAAAAGCAAAAGGGTTTAAAGCATTTAAAAAAGTTTACATATTTGTTTTTACTAAAAGTGTGAATATTCACATCGTCTTACGGCTATTTGACAAAGGAAAAAAATGTTTTTTTTAAACTTACTTTCCAATAATCCGCGTCGAAGTCTCTGTAAAGTTGTATCCAAAGTTTCCGCCGATTTCGCTTACAGGCTGACAGTTTTGACTTTTTTGCTGGTCGTCTGCGAAAAAGTCCATTTTCGTATAAGCGTCGTTGTAACGTTCTTTCCGAAATATTTACTCCAGATTCCTGAACCTCTCTTAGAATCATCCGACTTGAAGCATTTCTGTTCCAGATAACTGTTTGGACGATTTTGCGATCCTGACTGGTTGAGGAAATGCGTTCTCGGCGACAATTTTGGCGATTGTTTGAATTTACCGCTAAAACGTTGATAGTATTTTTCAACTTTTTGGAAACATTTACCACAGACGCCTTGGATATTCAAACGGTTCTTGCTATGACTGCATAGCTCAGATTCTCGGCTTTCAAAAGAACTGCAATTTGTTGCTTTTGTCCCGATGTCAAATCCGACTTTCGGCCCATTTTCTAAAAAAAACTGAATTGAACTAAATTGATAAAAAGTCAAAAGATATGTATATTTTGTACTTACTGTTGTTACATTTTAGATATATGAATTTCACTATTCAATTCTTTCACTTTTCAGACGATCTCAATTAGTTTTTTATGCTCCTCTCACAAGATCGAATTAATTCGTACTGCCACTTCCACACTTAACTTTTCACTTATAAGCAAAAAAAAACTGATCTTTTTCTAATCGTCGCAGGCCAATTGACCAAAAATTCTTAAAAACATCTAAGACAGGGTAAAAACCCCTTAATACCCGTTTTTATTTGGAAAAGCCCAAATTAGATTGAAAATTTTACCTGATATTTGAAGTTTTAAAAAAAAAAAGCCATCGGTCATAATTCAATGGCCAGGTACTGTATGTTTATTTATTACTTTTTAATATTTTTTAATTTTTTGTGTGTGTTTTTTAACCTTTTTTTTATTTTATTTTATTTCTTTTTATTGTTAATTTTTCATTGCTAGAAAATTACTTGAAAATTTGGCCAGAAATAAAAGCATTTTATTTTTTAAGTACGCAAAAAAAAACATATTTGAGAATTCGCAATGAACAATATTTCTGAAGGTATAAAACATTTAATTGAATTCCTTAATTTATTTCATTTTTTAAATATTTCCAAATCATAACCTTCTCTTGCAACTAAATAATTCAACGTTAATCGGCTAATAAGCCCGAAAGTGTGCACAATTTTCCAGAGGTAATCGATAAACCGCAGTTCGATTAACACACACCATAGTAAATGCATAGTTTCATCAAGAAAATTACTTACTAAATTAAATTCACACTATTCTGCTAAGCAGACTGCTGAAAGCATGCAGCTTGAAACTATTAACTCGATTTCCAAGTCAATCACCACTTTCCGCTCCACTATTTTCTACGCCATTTTCTTCGCACCTTCATTGATTTTATTTTGCGCAAAATCTATTAACAATTTCGTGGTTTACACAACTAAACCCACGCCACTCAGCTAACAAGCCCGAAAGTATGCAATGTAAAATGCTACTTATGCATGTAGCGACCTCGGCAGCTCCCACAACGGCGCAGAATGGGCAAAACCTTTTGTTTGCTAAAATAAAATAAACAAACAAGCAGCTACCTTGTCTCAGCTGCCGCCCGCCATACAGCGAAGCATTAAGAGAGAAAGTTGCGATGACAGCAAAACCTACAAGCACTCACAACAGCAGCAGCAGCACCAGCAGCAGCAGCAGCTTGTTAGCGGCGCGTCTCAGCTGCATGTTGTGTCAGTAGCTGTGCAAAGAAGAAAAAAGGAAAAATAAACATTCAATATAAAATTTGCATTTTTCAATTTTCACAGCTTAAACAAGCCATGTTAAGTTAAAACGCCAACTACAGTGGCTGGCGAGTAGCTCAAGGATAACAAAAACAACAATAATAAATGCAAAAATATCCAGTAAGAAAATTGCTAAACATCAGTGTGCTAGTGTATTAGCGTATCAGTGTATAGGTAAAGCAACAGCAGCGATGTCGGCCAACAAACTCTTTCTCGCTCTTCCTCCTCTCTCATCCAACTTTGCTGACGGCTGGTGGTGCTCCACGGCGAATAGGAATTTCAATATTTATAGAAAAATTATGCAAAACAGGCAAATTTTACAGCATACAATGTGAGTGCGTACACACATACATACAAACTGGCATACAAACCATTTGCCAATTTGAAAGTGACGGTGTGTTTGTATGCATTAAGGCCACTAAAGCCATTTGGCTGAGGGAATTTTTTTTTTTTTTGTGTTTTTGTAATTTTCTGTCGAACTAGAAAAGCGCGTATTCTCTATTTAACTGCTATGGCGCAAATTGTACAGGCTCGTGAATTCATTTAGTGCACTACATTTCCTTCGTAATTCGTTTATTATTTACTTTAGCCTCCCACTCATTTAAATTTTCTTTCCAACTTTCAACGACGCCGTTAAGCCAAATGATAATAATATGCATTAAATTATTCATCAAGGTTCATAAACTTAAAAACCAATGCGCGTGGTGGCGGCTGTGATTTTGATAATACGCATCATTAGGGATGAATTTGAAATGAAAGCCAGTGACTTTGTTTTGTGTTGATTATGAAATGTCAATCTTACTGTTTTTTTACTTTTTCAATGAATGTTGTTTACACTTTTGACACAATACTTGTGAATTTTGAATTGAAATTTACTTTTTTTTTCATTATCGAATAAAAGTGGGGGAAGAAACGTGATGATTTTAATTAAATTTTATTTCTCATAAGATCCAATAGTTAGGTAGCTAGGTCTGGTGGCTGCCAAAATGACACACTTAGACCTGTCGTAGGTCCATTGTGATACCACTGGAACTTTTTCCTTACACTATGGGATCCCTTTCAAACCATTCTGTGGCTTTTATAAAAGAGCTTAACTTCAGCGCACAGTTTCAGAAGCGCTATATCCGCTACATCTATTAAAAATGCATTACCAAGCGTGTGAAGTCTTCTTCTAGCTAATCCTTCACACTCACAAAGGAGGTGTATAATAGTTTCGACTTCTTATGTACAATAATCATTTTCGAAAAGCCGCAATTGGCGTTGGATTGACTTAAATTTAAAACTTTCCTCGACCCTGCGCAGAGCTTTTTTGTTTATATTTATACCTGTTTTTTTTAACTGGATGAGAACTATCGATATCGATAACTATGGTTGGTTTGACAGCTGAGAATGGCAAACTGTGTTGACATTTCTGTTTAGTAAGGTTTTGCCGACAAATCTCCTCGTGCTCCTTGACTCGACCTTTTCAAATTTCAGTTTCAATTTCAAGGTTTTGTAAGTCATCATGAATCGTTTAACGCGAGAATAACACTCCCAAACTGTGGAAATTTACTTTGAAAAAAAAAAAAATCTATTCGTGACGTTCATAGAGCGCTGCATCATCGCTTCTTATTCCTTTCGAAATGAGAAAGGAACTTGTTACGGTGAATGCCTAGAGCTATCAAGCCAATTGAATTGAACTGAATTTTTGTTTTTAAAACTATTCTGTTCACGGGATTCTGTTCACCGTGGTACCGAGATTAAGTCTTCGGTCAGGCCTTGTACCTTTTCGGACCTCACCAGTAGAGTGGGCCATGTAAATCTTAGCTCCGGCGGACGTATGCCAGATATCGTATTAAAAATATGAATACTATAAAATTATGTACCAAATTATAATAAAAATATAAGAAATCATATAAACATCATTTCCGTTTTGTATTCTCATTTTAAGGTCTCAAACTCTTAAAAAAATCTGGTATTTTTGAATACCCAATTGAACTTAGAATCAAACATTTTCACTTCTTAGTTAAACCTTAAGAAAACAACATAAAATAATATTTAATAGCTTGTACGAGTCCTCCATTATTTATTGTAACTTATAATTGTCCCCGTCGCTTCGAATTTACGAGTGACTGAAGCACACTAAGGTCGCTTTTTCCCATTCCTCTTGATTAGCTTTTTTAAGATGCAATTAATAGGCTATTATTAGCTATTAAACTGGCGCCCGCCTTCAGAAACTTTCTTGCTAAGAATGCTCCAGAGGCTCTTCATTGGATTTAGGTCTGTACTAACTTTAGGCCACTTCAGCACAGAAATATCTTTCGACGCGAAAACTACTTTATTGTCCGCTTAGTGCTGTGGATGGAAGCATTACCCTGTTTATACGTCCAAGATTCAGCGTAAAATTCTTCGGCAAAATGCAATAAAACACTATCCAAGACCTCTACGTAATTTTTTGCGTTCATCTTATGCGAAATAAAACAAACTGAGGCCTGGCCACGGTAGCTAAAAGCACCACAGGTTTAAGAGAGCCACCATCTTGATTCTCCTTAAGTTAGAATACTGTCCGCTCCTCGGTAGATAGTTGCGTTCCTCTTAGCGCAGCGTCCTAAGAAGTTATTTCTCTCCCATGAGAATTATTTATTTGCTAGTGGAAGCTGCTTTTACTTTTTACAAAAAAAACAAACAACGAAAAAAAAACATTTAAATTTTTTAGTCTTGTGCAACTTCCTTTACATACAAAAACCCAAAAAAGTTTGTAATGCATTAAAAAAAAATTTTTAAGGCGCGGTTTTGAATTTGACTTTTCTAAAAAT